>SDVV010027591.1:0-12081 GCA_016164225.1 Gammarus roeselii | reverse complement strand
TGAGCCCACAACGTCAGTACTCAGGGTGAGCCCAGAATATCAGTACTCAGGGTGAGCCTACGACATCAGTACTCAGGGCGAGCCTGAACCTACATCATTACTCAGGGTGAGCCCATTTCTTTCGAACGCGGCCGTGTAACATTGATACAATTGTATCTATTGTGAAATATTGATGGAATTTTGACTATTATGCATTTTCAAATTCAAGTTTCTTAATTATACAGTTGACGTTGGTGTGATTTGTCAATTTCACCGTTACGACTGTATTTCCGTCATATGCCTACCAATATTTCAAACGATTGATGTACATCTATCAACTTATTTTGATTGTAATGCGACAGTGATTATCATAATTTCTTTGTGATGTCTGCATGCGAAATTATCTATTTCTGCGTAAATGATTCGTTCAGTATCATTTATGTAGTCCAATTCACCCTATTGCAAACATAGTAGATGTTAGCAGTTTGCGATTTTTTGACCTCATGTTTAAGAATTTATTGTTTTAAATTACCATCATTTGTATGGCAATCGATTTTATTGCATCTTAAACTTACACTTATGCAGTACGAGTCGACCACCCACTGGAGACGAGCTATGACGACTTCAATTTGAACTTTCGTTTTGCTAATTTAGCTGTACACTTGACCATAGAAATTCCTGTATTTGATTCCTGTATTTGAGTATACAAAAATTGCTAGACGATGGGAGTAAATTATTAAATAATGAAAAATACAAAAATAACAACAATCTTTGTGACTATGACTTGCATGTAATGGCCCGAGCCAGCGTGTTGAAGATTGTAAAATAGTCGTGTGTGTTCATTCACGACGACGTCAAACGATAACGAGCCAGTTTAACGCTCACCTTCTCCTGAGAACACCAGTTAGATGATTACCTTCTACTGAGAACACCAGTTTAATGATTACCTTGTCCTAAGAACACCAGTTTAACGATTACCTTCTCCTGAGAACACCAGTTTAATGTTTACCTTGTCCTGAGAACATCAGTTTATTGCTTACCTTGTCTTGAGTACACGTGTTTATTGCTTACCTTATCTTTAGAACACCACTGTAATGCTTACCTTATCCTGAGAACACCAGTGTTATGCCTACCTTGTCTTGAGAACACCAGTTTAATGCTTACCTTGTCATGAGAACACGTACCGATGAGATGAAAACATACGTTTGCTTATTTTCTGAAACAAATAATTTCGTCTGAAATTGGAGAGTTTAAACAGAGTTTCATTAAAAAATAAGATTATGTTTTCTTGTTGTTATTTCTACACCACTATGCGCTTAGAAAAACTTTCTCGCAAACGCGTAAAAATGGAACTGCTATCTAAATTTATCGTGCTATCTCGATCACACTTCCTGACGAGCTGAGGCGTCTCGCCTTACCCTCTTCACGTGTCATTTACTATTTCAAAACTATTCATGTCAATAGTGATGCGCGCCGCTCGGGTCAACCTTGAGCCACGTTAAAACAATATCAATTGTCAATTCTGCAAGAGTACGTTACAACGCACGCGGAACTATGTCTTTTTTGTAGCACACCTTGCTGCTCTCTCTTCGGGATATTGTTAACTTCTTCAGAATTTAATGATGTTCTTGATTTTATACACGACTGAGATTCTTCAAAGTGGTCTAAGCAATAAATATTACACTGCACTACATCTCTTGGATTCTACAAAGCCTCTCCTACATGTGTCCTACATGTATCCTACACTACATCACTTGACTTTTACAAAGCCTCTCCTACATGTGTCCTACTCTACGTCACTTGGATTCTACAAAGCCTCTCCTTCATGTGTCCTACACTACATCACTTGGATTCTACACAGCCTCTCTTACATGTGTCTTACACTACATCACTTGGATTTTACAAAGCCTCTCCTATATGTGTCCTACATGTATCCTACACTACATCACTTGACTTTTACAAAGCCTCTCCTACATGTGTCCTACTCTACGTCACTTGGAGTCTACAAAGCCTCTCCTTCATGTGTCCTACACTACATCACTTGGATTCTACACAGCCTCTCTTACATGTGTCTTACACTACATCACTTGGATTTTACAAAGCCTCTCCTATATGTGTCCTACATGTATCCTACACTACATCACTTGACTTTTACAAAGCCTCTCCTACATGTGTCCTACTCTACGTCACTTGGAGTCTACAAAGCCTCTCCTTCATGTGTCCTACACTACATCACTTGGATTCTACACAGCCTCTCTTACATGTGTCTTACACTACATCACTTGGATTTTACAAAGCCTCTCCTACATGTGTCCTACATGTGTTTTACACTACATCACTTTAATTCTCCAAAGCCTCTCCTACATGTGTCTTACACTACATCCCTTGGCTTCTATAAAGTCTCTCCTACATATGTCCTACTCTACATCACTTGGATTCTACAAAGCCTCTCCTGCATGAGTCCTACACTTCATCACTTGGATTCTACAAAGCCTCTCCTACATGTGTCATACTCTACATCACTTGGATTCTACAAAGCCTCTCCTACATGTGTCCTACACTACATCACTTTGATTCTACTAAGCCTCTCCTACATGTGTCATACACTACATCACTTGGATTCTACAAAGCCTCTCCTACATGTGTCCTACACAGTTCATCACTTGGATTCAACAAAGCCTCTCCTACATGTGTCATACACTACATCAATTGGATTCTACAAAGCCTCTCCTACATGTGTTCTACTCTACATCACTTGGATTGTACAAAGCCTCTCCTACATGTGTCCTACACTACATCACTTGGATTCAACAAAGCCTCTCCTACATGTGTCATACACTACATCAATTGGATTCTACAAAGCCTCTCCTACATGTGTTCTACTCTAAATCACTTGGATTGTACAAAGCCTCTCCTACATGTGTCCTACACTACATCACTTGGATTCTATAAAGCCTTTCTTACATGCATCCTACATTACATCACTTGGATTCTACAATGCCTCTCCTACATGTGTCATACATTACATCACTTGGATTCTGCAAAGCCTCTCCTACATTTATCCTACACTACATCACTTGGATTCTACAAAGCCTCGCCTACATGTGTCATACACTACATCACCTGGATTCTACAAAGCCTCTCCTGCATGTGTCCTACATGTGTCATACACTACATCACTTGGATTCTACAAAGCCTCTCCTACATGTATCAGGTGTGAAGTATAGATTTCCTTGATCGAAAGGGGGGAGGATATTCCATAATTCATTAAATAAGTGCAATGAAGCACAACTCAATGGACCTCCCCTTTAAATTCCTTTATACTGTGAAACCTCATGAAAGGGGAAGAGGGTGCTCCCACCCCTCTCGATACGCCCCTGATATCTCATGAATTAAAGGTTCTCGGATCTACCTCCTAATGAGCTCCTGTCTGTTCAAAGCGTGTCGCGTCTGTCTGGAAATGGCGGTGGGTGCTGACTTCTGGCGTGAGTTGTCTGTGCTGAGGGATGCTCAGGTGGCTCAGTACCCGGAGTTGATGGAGCCTGCCCGGCAGCATTCGAGGGAGGAAGACCAGTTGTGGTGAGTCAAACAGATTGATAAAATGAACTATAGACTCTAGAAATAGAGGATATTTTGGCGGTTTGTTTCCAATACCCTGCATGGAGTTCGTATGATTTTAGGCAGCTATGCCTATACATATGGCTCTTTTCCTTGGACTAGAGGAAACGGCGATTTGTACATTCATACCTTGGAACGTACAATCTCACTGCAGGAATATCGAAAACAAATTGTAAAAAGACGATCACTTTCTGCAATAGCGGCACGTTGATTAAAAAGCCAATTCAGCCACGGCTACTTCATACTAGCTTCATAAACCTAAACAGTACGTTTACAATTACGTTGCACTGCCCTGCATGTCAATTCCCTGTTGATCACGAGTGTGTGGGATGTTTTCTTGTGCCGGACACAAACAGTGCTTTACTGGCACCGCTCATTGACCAAGATAGAATAGGCCGTCATGAGTTAGAGGGCTTATCACATACATCGAGTATCTAATGCCAAAATGAAGCTCGCAAAATGAAGGCTAGCATGAATAAGCATAGAACTGTTGCATATTAGCTGCTGGGTGACCAGGGGTAGGCGGTCACATAAGGGCAGGTTCCCAGTACCCTCGCACACAAATGATTTGAGTTACAGTTAGACTACATCGCAGTGAGCACGCACCGGCCCACCGCGATGTAGCTTGATATATTAATCGCTACTCCTTCCCAAGTACTCGCAACAGTGTGCTCGATAGTCAAAATATATTTTAATCGAGATACTAAAATTTACGTACAATGTTGATGATAATAACCACAATTAATCCGTTTAGCAGTGCCAGTGACTAGTTCATGAAATAAAATGTCACTATTTTGTGCTTTTCTGTGTGCCCCCAACTTTTTAATTAAGTCCCGTCGGCTGCAGGCCCGCTTTAGCCGGTCTGTGTTGTCATGGCGACCGCGCTAAACTAATCTCGGAGAATAGAGTTAAAGAGCTGGCAGTTGCAGCCGCCAAAGAGGCCCACCACAAAGTCGTTCATTGCTCGCTCATTTGGGGATTTTTTTCACTCAGGAACAGATATTATTGTGCAACGAAGAGAAGCTATACACGATTTTAGTTTTTTTTTTCATGGTCTCATAGCCCTAGCGGGGAGACATCCTTTCGTATAGAGCCGGTGTTTTTGATGCATGTATTTTTACGTCATGTGGCTTGGATGGAAGAATGTCATGTAGAGCTCCATGTCGTCTTTTCTGAAGTTCATTTAGATCTTTTTCAAAATTGTTCGCTGAAGCTAACCCTTTAGTAGGATTTTTTTCAACAACCTTTGTGCCAGAGGCTAAGGGTTCGTCACTAATGCATGGGTTCTGACACTTGATGGCTCAAATTTCAGAGCTGACCATCCGCAGTGCTCCACTTCGGTCTTTGAGAAGAAAATGAACTTTTTTTAAATCGAGCTCTGATCTTCGCCATTTTTTTTATCTCACTTCCGATACGGCTTCTGAGACTTAGCCATATTTCAGGTCTACAAAACTTTCAGACGCAAGTGTTTTGCATCACAAACGCCACACCGTACCGCTCACCAAAGAGCCATGTTTATTATGTTGTTTTGTGATACAAAACCACATAATATGTGGCTAAGTATTCAACTTGCTAAATATTAAACTGTGGAAATTCCCATCGATACGTTCTATGTATGGCAGAGCTAATAGCATAGCATGAGTGAGACATTTCATGTTAAAGGAAAAATGGTAAACGATAATACAAGATTACACACCACTCTGATCTAGTCACTTCCCATGTGTATTTAAATATTATTTGGTATCAAATTTGGGTTTATTTCATTCATTTTCCGCTTTTAATTAATATTTACTGTGCATATGGTCCTACGAAGTATCAAGAAGCTTATTCAATAAAAGTCGTTTGATGGTGATTCCTTTGTTTGATAAACCGCACATTTCCATCTACACTATGAACAGTACGTTTCTTGCGGCATAAACATCGTCTCTTCATTATCATACCGTACCAAAATTGATTTTCTTCGTAATAGAGCGAAATGTATTGTTTTCTAGGCCATATTTTATTATAAATTTCTTATTATATCATCATGATAGTTATCCATGTCTCCTTCAGGGTGACGCAGGCCACCGAGAAGCTGGAGTTGCTGGTGCTGGAGGTGGTGAAGAGCCTCGTGGCAGGAGAGGCGCCCATCATCAGGGTACCTAAGCGGGACCGCAGGTAGCTAGCTTATTACGATTCCTTCTACCAGTACTACATCCTGCTTGGTCAAATATATGATGATTGCGCGTAACTGTTCCCTTACCCCATGAAACAAGTTTATCGGATACAATAAACAGCGGCCTCCTGTAACATCACACAAGTTTTTTCTCGCCTCAGTTATTCATACCTACCGGAGGTGTTCAGAAAAAAAAATTGTCCGACTCGGTATAAAAATATAAATTCTCTACAATTTTCATGAATACCATACATTCTGCGAATTGGATGAAGTGTTTTGTTCATCTTTTTCGCGTGTTCACTGCTAGCTTAACTCTACCAGGAGATACTACTCTTATTAAGTAAGCTGATCACTATCAGTAGCTACCACTTCAATCACACAAGCTGATCACTACCAGTAGCTACCACTTCAATCACACAAGCTGATCACTACCAGTAGCTACCACTTCAATCACACAAGCTGATCACTACCAGTAGCTACATCTCTAATCACACAAGCTGATCAGTACCAGTGGCTACCTCTCTGATCACACAAGCTGATCACTACCAGTAGCTACCACTTCAATCACACAAGCTGATCACTACCAGTAGCTACCTCTCCAATGACACAAGCTGATCACTACCAGTAGCTACATCTCTAATCACACAAGCTGATCACTACCAGTAGCTACCTCTCTAATCACACAAGCTGATCACTACCAGTAGCTACATCTCTAATCACACAAGCTGATCACTACCAGTAGCTACCTCTCTGATAACACAAGCTGATCACTACCAGTAGCTACATCTCTAATCACACAAGCTGATCACTACCAGTAGCTACATCTCTAATCACACAAGCTGGTCACTACCAGTAGCTACATCTAATCACATAAGCACCAATAATTGAAAACCGCGTAGATTCCCTTTTGTCCACAGGCCAATTGACACGTTGGTGGTCAGAGGCGAGTCGAAACGCACGTGGCACCCACCAATTGTCAGTGTGTTGTGAGCTGCCAATCAGAAGCGCTCACGTGACGTCTTCTGCCACTTCCGAGCACCAACTGACGTCTGCTGTGTGAATGGTTTCTTAACACTGCACCCTAACCACCACCCTGTTCCAGCAGCGGCCTCAGAGCGGAGTCACTGGTGAGCCTAGGCGGGCCGTCCTCCTGTCGCCGCTTCGTCCAGCTCCTATACACCGTCAGCAGAGCATACGGCCTCATGGCCACGGGGGCCTTCGCTACCAGGAGGTAAGGGAGAGAGTAGGGATAGGAAGTGGTTGACGAGTCGGGAAATACTCTATTGAAGAGTTGATTTTGGTTCAAGTAGATATGACGACTTTATTGCAACAGCATACAGAGGACGATTCTGAACCCTTACCCAGTCTGTAAAGTATTTTCAGGTATATATGACGACTTTAATACAACAGCATACTGAGGATGATTCTGAACCCTTTCCCAGTCTGCAAAGTTTTTTCAGGTATATAAGACGACTTTAATACAACAGCACACTTACGACGATTCTGAACCCTTTCCCAGTCTGCAGAGTCTTATCAGGTATATATGACGACTTTAATACAATAGGACACTGAGGACGATTCTGAACCTTTTCCCAGTCGGCAGAGTCTTTCCCTAATCAGAAATATCAGCTGTGCTTTAAAATTATTTAACTCCATCGCCCATTCAAAGATATCCTACAAACAAACACACACACAGACACACACACTCGAACATAGACATGCCGGTTCTCACTATTGTCCTTTCGGGTGGCAAATAACAGCCAAGTTGCGCTATTTCTTTCGTGCAACCTTTTCCTACGACTATTCCTTCTTCTTCCTATTCTTGTTTTTCTCATGTGTGAAATTCCCTACACCTAGTGTAGATCTCATGCATGGGATCCCCGTTTTCTGTCTCGTCTTCATCTTCCCTCTCAGCAGGAGTTTGGAGCGCGTAGCCGACACCTTGAAGACTACTGCGAACTTATTGAGGTTCTGAAGCAGGGTAGGTAGTGTGGTAATCCTCCTTACTGCCCTCCGGGGAGCGCTAGGACCAAATGGCCTCAGCATCTTGGAGTTCCTGTACTTCCTATAGCACCTAGCACCCGTGCATACCATATACGTTCGCCACTCAAAGGACTTAGACTTTGCGCAGTAGTAAACCTAACTCGAACATAAAGAAAAAACTGAAAAGAAAGATTAACTTGATGCCGCACTGTTGGCTGGTTTGACATTCGGCGCCAGGAGGACGATGGCTCCAGCGCGCTAGAAAGCCTCGTCACTCTAATTCTTATCTACCGAAACAGCTAGGTTGGTAACATTATTTTCAAAATAGCCAATAATTCGGGAAAAATACGATATACCGTTACGGTTAGGATAGTAGACAACGGTTAAAGCAGATAGCTAAGTACAAAGTCAAGCCTACGTCGGATTAAACGGGACCCATTCTAACTGAAGATTGTTCTTAAACCAGACCCCTCTTATCTGATGATGTTCTTATTGAACGTAGGAATAGTTGTCTAGTGTGAAGATGAGGGCAACATCACACCGCCAAAAGTCCTATAGATGATTAAGAATTTTATCTCCGGACCTGATCCGGTTGATGTTGTTGGGCGGTAGCGCCATCCGCTTGACGGGCGGTGACAATCAACGATGATGCTGGCGGATGTTGTTGTGCGATAGCGTCATCCGCTTGACACACGGTGACAATCAACGATGATGCTGGCGGATGCTGTTGTGCGATAGCGTCATCCGCTTGACGGGCGGTGATAATCAATGATGATGCTGGCGGATGCTGTTGTGCGGTAGCGTCATCCACTTGACGGGCGGTGATAATCAATGATGATGCTGGCGGATGCTGTTTTGCGGTAGCGTCATTCACTTGACGGGCGGTGATAATCAATGATGATGCTGGCGGATGCTGTTGTGCGGTAGCGTCATCCGCTTGACGGGCGGTGATAATCAATGATGATGCTGGCGAATGCTGTTTTGCGGTAGCGTCATCCACTTGACGGGCGGTGATAATCAATGATGATGCTGGCGGATGCTGTTATGCGGTAGCGTCATCTGATTGACGGGCGGTGATGATCAACATGATGTTGCTGGCGGATGTAAAGAAGCTCGGTAACTTCTCGCGATTTTTTTAACGTTTCCCTAAAATAAATTCATCTACACTAATGACTTAATACGCAGCTCACACAGATTGGGCAACGTGGATGACCGAAATGGAGCTGGTACTGGCACACCAGCAGCTACTTGGCGCCAGTCTTAAGTGGTCTTTTTAGTGCGCGTTCATTGATTCTCCAGACATATATACTTATTTTGTCTTGTGTTAAGCTTAGCCAAGTTGCCATGCCACCCTCAAAAAGAGGGATGATGTGATACCTAATATAATATAGAACGGAGAAAGACTTTACTTTTAAGTATTGCAGGTATCGTCGTATCTGTCTCCCCTTAAAACGTGTCCTTATTGGTAGGCTCACTGAATCAAAGCCCGATACGCAGATCTAAATTATGCTGCCAAATCGTACGCAGAACATGCAACGGGCATCATGAGTGCAGTACCTGCCGACCTCAACGCTGAACAGCAGCGCCCATCAGAGGGTAACTCTGTATCGATCGGCCCCTACTCTACAATTGTCTGCAGTATTATGCATGCAGCCATGCTTCTTCCGCATGATACACTTCCCGTGAGCATTCGTTCACGTGCTCTTTAAATGGTACGCACAAACGCAGCCAGCGTCAGTGAATGGTTGCTGTAAGTATTTACCTTTTTCTTTGGCAAGCAAAAAGCACGGAGCTAAGTAAATCATGCGCATATTGCCAAGTCGCTTGCATCCTCAAGTGACGTGTCATATATACGTTCTGTAATTCATTCAGACCTCCTGTCACTTCTGAATACGTGAGGCGTTCAGAATTGCGCTGTGTCTGGGTAAAAGCGCTGTAGCTCATGACGGGTTCTTTTTTTTTTGAGCGAGACTTTAACCCTATAGAAACGAATATCAACTACCATTGTTTCCTTATTATGATGATGTAGCTGCGGTAGTACTGATAAATTTAATCAAAATACCCCTGCCCTCCCCATACACTTTTCACGATTCATTTGAAATGTTCTCCAAGTTTATGAATCTAACAGTTATTTTTTTGCGAAGTCAAAGAAGATGACGAGTGAATTTGTTGGTTTGATAGTTGATCTGACTTGTGTCGTTTAGTCTACTTAGAAATTAATTCTTTGTACCTAAGTCTTGTGATTTTTTATCGGAGAAGAGCTAATTGAGTTTATTGTGAGAATACTGAAAGATATTTTAAACTAATGGCTTTAATAGCACAGAAAGCTTTGTGATTAGCAGTGTACAGATCCATGACACATGTGTACTACTGGAGGCGAGATTGTTCAAAACATGAGCTCCCTTTCAGTCTGTATCGAGGGATGACTGCATCCACTTTTTCTCCACAAATTCAATCGTTTTGTCAAAATAGAGCAGTACAGTGATGATAGGATACCAAGACTATCTTTGAAAGTAGAAAAAATAACTATTTCATTTTTTAATGTGTATTTGCCCTGTAAAGCTCAACAGAATGTAGAATTGGTAATGTATATAAAATGGAATTTTGGAGGCAATCCTTTGAGGGTTCACTCATGATTATGTGTGTGTTATAGGTGACTTTAAATGCCACCCAGGCAGCAGTACAATTGATGAATGGCGGACATTCCTGGCAGATACTGAGCTAGACCTTCTGATGTTGCACTGTTCCCCTCGATCCACAAACTCATGTTAATCGCAACAAAGAACAGTAATATGACTCGATCATTCAGCCCTTACTCCAGTAATAGCCGACAATGGTACGCGGGTGTTTGTCAGGGCCTACACGCTTTGGTCTGATCACTTACCGCTCCCTGTAATGGTGAATGAGGGTACAGCAACTCAATCCAATAACTGGCAATTCAATAGCATGGCCAAGACTAATATTTCAGCTGTCATGCGGCAGCTGACAGCTGAATTAGACGAGCTCTATGGGTGTATATGAAGTGCAGCTCTTACGGCTAGCGGAGAAGCGCTTGCAATGCGAGCGGGGCACCGGGGAGGAACAGGCATGTGGCTGACTTACACGAGGACAGCAAGGCGGCTTTTGTGCAATAGCGAGTGGAATGCTAGACAACCCCGAGCAGGCTTCCTGCGCAATGAAAAGTATAGACTAAATAATGCTTGCAAGTTCGCATTGCGCTTCTGTAAGAAACATGAGGATGATCTGCTTGCAGCTAGTTAGTCTAAAAAAATGGTTAGTGAGCAGATGGTTGACTTTAGGAAAGATGAACAATTTATAACCGAAAGATAACTCTTTTGATCAATGTGTGAATAGTATTACAAAGAAGGGAATTACTGATGAGTGTCAGTAAAGATGCTGATTTTACTTTATTGAGGCCTTCAATCGACAAAATGATGATGAGGATTTAAGAATTTGTCATTGACTCAACAATGATGGCATAATGACTAATTGCAGAAATATCAGAATACAAACGATATGTTGGTACATAGTCTTCGACAATATTTCGTTTTTTAGATATTGCTACTTAATATTAACTTATAATAACTCTACATCCCACCAATCGATGGATATTGTTGGAAGACATTCTCAAGGCAAATAAAAATGTTACATTAGACTTTATTTCAAGGAAAATAAGTTAATTCAATAGACATTTACTCATTCATGACAATCTACTGTTAAAACTGGCATTTAGTAAGGAAACTGAGAATATAAAATATTCAAAATGCGGTTGCATATTCCATTTACTCCCATAATGTATAGCGTACCAAAACACTAATTACGAAACTAACTGCATTATTATCATGACATGGTACACAAGCACAGACACAACTGATATTTTGATGAGTCATAAAAGATGGGTCTGACAATTGAGCAGGTCTCTGCATGAACGAGATAACGGAAAATGTGAGTGTATGAATAGGATAAAGGAACTATATTACAATTCAAATAGGTCTGACAATTTAAATTCACAAAGGTACAATCTTAGTTTGCATTTAAAGTTACCTATACTGCTTCTCGTCCTTTTACCTATAGCAATGGAATATTAACATTTACCAGCTCTATATTGAACAATTACTTGGCATTGTGTTGACGAGGTGTGATGAACTTGCAAATCCGTATTGTTACGAAGACTGAACATTGATTACACGACGAGGGTTGATAGAGGAAAAAAAGGGAAGATTAATCCGTATTGTTACGAAGACTGAACAATGTTGACACGACGAGGGTTGATATTGGAAAAAGGGAAGATGCAAGGGATAGTAGATAGTGCGAGTGGATGAGCTCTGACGCGTGGAGGTAGCGAG
>SDVV010027590.1:0-12082 GCA_016164225.1 Gammarus roeselii | reverse complement strand
CATCAGTGCTCTCTCCACCATTGCACCATGGGCCATCCTCACCCATGTGTACTTGTGAATATCTCGCTTCTTGAACAGACTGTTTCCGACCACCAGCTCCTGCTCCATACACAGACCTATCAGGTTTTCTCCACTGTCATTTCTACCGGGGACGCCATACCTTCCTATGACATTCTCCACCATTTCATCTCCAACTCTCGCATTAAGGTCACCCAGTACAACTACATTGAAATGACCTCCAAAACTCTCAATACACTCACTCAAGTCAGTCCAGAATTGCTCCCTCTCCTCCTCACTCCTCTCGCTACCATTCTACCATAAACATACATTCTACCATAAACATACATTCCTCCAAAATATCTGACATTTAACTCTGAGATCATGCGAATAACGCTATTTTCTACTACGATACCATTCAAATCTATAACAAATTTGTAGACCTATCCCAGTCACATATAATACTTCAGACAAATCTTGCATCTGATTCACCCATCGTCTCTGAACAAAATCAAGCAAAGTCACATCCTGTATATAACCAATAATGAGCCTGGTATGAGTCTCCAGATCAAAGGTTAACCCCGATATTGACACGGGAAATGCGGTAATCGTCTCTGTCTGAATTCATGGACTTCTCCAAGAAGCCCTACAAAAAATCATTTGGACGATGAAACAAATATATGACTGCTGGGGCCAATGAAAAAGCGAAACGACCAACGAAAACCCGAGTGAGATCATTTCCTTGCAACCAACGTGATACAGTATGATGCTTGCATGTCTGAGGCCTCAGACCAGCAGCTAAGGGTAGCACAACAGTAAATACTCATGTGAAATAATACCGTAAAACAAATACGAAGATAATTAGGATTGCGGTCGTATCGATAACCCACAGAAATACTTTCATCCGCGAACACTTTCGCGTGAAAAAACATGAAAGCACGTCAACATGAACATGTTGTAACCTTTAAATGTTCATATCCTATATTCAACATCAAGCTGGCATCAAGCATCTCACCGCTAAAAACTCCACCAAACAACCTCCGAAAAAATGAGTCAAATAAAGCACAAGTAGCTATGCTCTCGTAATATATACCCCATATTTCTTGCATAACTACATCGAATATCCTAGCAATTCAGGTTTGAGCAGTAAAAATTTCTATCCAAATGAGTCATTCAATAACAAACAAAAGTAATATATATCATTCCGTGCAAAATATTCCAATGCAATCATATATAGCGTTGACAAGACCTACTGAACTACATCTATATAATCCGTACGTAAGCAATCGTAAATGCAAGCAATAAGATACCGAAAGGAATCTGAAAGATATCGTAAGAAAAACAATTCTCCACGAGAATCATAAATCTCGAGACAAGATTTTTGTGTGACAGTTAACATATAAAGGTTATCAAGCTAATTGCCATTTGTGGTTTGGACACCGCCTGACTTCGGTCGACCCCTCCCCTCTTCCCCCACCCGTTACGGGCAGTCTCTATGTACCCTAAGTAACTCACTTGACCAGAATATAAGAAAATAAACATATAACTACAATGTCCAAGGAATACAGCGACTAAGTCAGAAACATTAACAAATAACATACATCCTAACAAATACATCGGCCGACTCACAAAAAACTTGCGTTCATGGTATTTCTATGTACCATCAGTAACTACCTTGACCATTAGATCAATTTGGCTTAACATAAAACTACAATGTCCGGGATATATAGCGCTTGAGAGTAGTAGGTATACCACCGAAACGCAATTAAGTGAAGGATTATAGATAGGGATAAAAGAGTTACTTTTGGTGGGCGGGGTAGGGCACGGTGCATGCACCTTGACTAAACCGGTCCGTACGGAGGTTAGCGCAGAAACGAAGGGGGCGGGCGGCGGAGGGTACCGGAACTGGTTTCACGCGGAAGAAGCGGCCAGCCGGAATGCTGGAAACGGGTTATATATTTACATAAGGTTATTAGCATTTCAATGCTTGTGGTGATTTTGCAACATCGTTGCTTTTATAATGCACGTTCACTGCTATGTCCTATGAATGTTTTCGGGGTATTGATAAACATACGTTTATAGGATTTTTTATTGACAAAAATCTATATGTAGTTTTATATTAAGAAGCCTCACTTTCCGGACCCTTCAGTAACCCCCCTTACTGCAGTAACCCCCCTTCATTCATTTATCTATGCTGTGAGATATCCGATGATGGAAAATAGATACAATATATACAGGATGACTGAATCATTCCTAGAGAAGAATCACTTAAGAGTATATTTGACTCAATCGATGTTGATTGCTGGGTTCGTAGCGGTGGGGGATTGGGATATTTTTATATGTTATGTTCATTCATCACTATATATTCTTTTATAGGATTAGAGAGGTAAGGATGTCTTATAACTCAATGTTGCAGCCTTAGTGTGCGAACGGCCCTGTTTGTACCAGCCTGAAGGTAGGATTGCAGGCAAGATTCTGTGTTTCCCATCTATTTATTTCATATGTATATACTATCTATAGGATTAGTATGGTTCATTTGTCTGCGTATTTGACGAGTTTAGGTATGTATTGTGGGATGATGCAGCCTCTACGGTCGAGATTCTATTTACCCCATATTGCATTACCTAGTTTTGAAACAGTTATATCAGTATTCCATTGACGCATTTTTTCCAATGGCGAAAATACCTAAACGATATGGATTTACTGTAAGGTAAATATTATGTTATGTATACTTAGTAATGATCAATTGATTTGAATTGAATTTGTCTTGTTTCGAAATTTCGTTCAGTTAACTCGTTCAGATTTAGGCATTTTAGGGTATTTTAGGCTTGAAGCATTCATGTAGCAAGCTATTCCAGGCATAATTGCTTGGTTGTTGCATCATTGTGGTAGTTTTTATATGTATATATGATACAGCTGTTACGATTAAACCGTGGTTACTTTAGTTAAAGAGATGTTAATTCAACCCTGTTATGGACTGATGTTGAGGCTAATTTCATTAGATTTTGTATGTACTATACCGTATTTACTATAGGTTTCAGTTGTGTAGCCTGCATGTCTTGGTATCTTATTCACTTTTCTTGTTTGTTTGGTTGTATGCTTGTTCATTCTCATTCATCACGTTTAATGTAGGTTTTGGGTTTGGTAGAGAATTAATCTTCTTGCTTTGTTTTATCTCGTGAGATTCAGTATAGATCTTTCAGTTTTGTAGGTTCTCTCTTGAATTTCCATCTTCAATGCAATTTGTTGGTTATTTATACAATTTTGGATATATTATGTTTGTGTCTACCATATAGAACATTATTTCAGGTCTAATTTAGTTACATTTTGTTCATTTATAGTGATTTATATATCTTCTTTCATCCTGATACAATATTTGACGTGGTTATTATAGATATAGATCAGACGATTTGTTACAAATTTGGTCTTACTGTTAGGGTATTGTATATTTATTGTACGACCATTCTTCAATATTTAGGAGGAGTTAGACTGTCCCCTAGGCAAAAGCTCATTCGGTGTATGCTTGGTTGTGTAAATGAACCGATTTATTAGGATGGATACCATAATGTAGTACAATTTTAATGTGAATTATAGCAGAGTAGAACCTTATTTAGCTATTTTTTTTTATATGTTCCTGATGTTATGTTTTTTTTTCACGAGAATCATAGGAATGTATGTTTAACAGGTGTAAGTCCGTATTGCATCTTTGTGGAATTTTCGTCATTGATCCCTCGCAAATGTGTATTTTAACGTTTAGATGATAATTTTCTGGATGGATGGGTCCTAGTGAAGAGGTGGTTTATTCACTATGGTTGTCATTTTGGACTTCATCCATGTTCAACGTGAATTATGTACGTTCTTGTAGACGTTGATCTTGAGTTTCATGGATTTGTAGCGTTTTACTCAAGTCACTAGTAAACAAAACCCAAGCTTTTTATGACCACACACGCTCTCTGAGACTCATTCTTGACCACTGTACATGTGTCTAGATTTTGGTTATTTCCAGGATATATCTTTGTTCGAGGCTCTTCAGAGACGATGGGTTAACAGATGCGAGGTACGTCTGTGGCATCGTATCATGACAGTAAGTTACCTCTAAATTTTGTTATATATCATTGGTAGTTCGCTGAGAAGTGACCTAGTGAAGCATTATAGAGACCCTTTTTATGACACAGTCGGCTTGGGTTTGTACTCCCGGAGGCATAGCATCAGTTAGGTCTAGGATTTTTTCTATAGATTTGAATGGTATCGTAATAAAAATAACATTATTCTCATGAACTCGGTGTTATATGTCAGATATTTTTTAGTATGACTGTTATGTCAGTATACGATCTTTGTCATGAACCAGATCACGTGGTATACTGGACTAGGATTTGTCTCTGAGTGTGGTAGAATTCACCGTATATGATAATTAATCATTGTTGCTTAGGGTAGAGTAGATAATTATATTTAGCTATTGTATAGTTCTTGTTTACATTTTTTGCCTGAGCTTACTGAGCGTTGGGTATAAAATACGCTTATTTGGATGTTATGCTTCGAAAATTAGGTGTGTTTCCCCTCTCGACACTGCATTTGGGTCCGGTTCCATATTGCCTTGGAGAACTAGTCTACCGGATTTGTGTTGAGTGTAAGTGTTGAAATTCTTTATTCATTTAATGTACATCTCAATTATGTTTTTCCAATCGAAGGTCTTTACTTGATGCTTCTTCCCGCATGTCTTACTTATATAAATGTTTGTATGATGTTTGCAATTAAGACACTTAAAAGTTTTTTGAGTAATTCATTTTTTTTTCAATTCTTTTTCATTCGTTATGAGACTGCGTTCTAATTCAGATTATCTGTCTTATTTGAGCATTCACCAGATCCACTTTAACATTTTAAAATTACCAAAGATTGTTTTTTTTCCCCGTTTCATACTAATGTTAGGTATTTTTCTTCATTGATTTAACCTTCATCCCTATCAAATCTATCCACTTGACTCTATAGTTTTACCAATCTTTCGCAGATTGTGTGTCTACATTTATACATATTTTTTCACTTCACTCGTTACAAGTCCAGTAATATCGACCAGTTTCGAGTATTGTTAGGTCATCGCTCGTTTGTGGACTTCCGAGTTCAAAAAGTTTATGTAAGCTTACCCCATTCGTCAGTAAGTGTTACGAATGTTAAAGCGTTAGCAAGATTTATGTACGGTTTGACTGTTGGAATATAATTTTTTGCAATGATGGATGTGCTGCTCCTAACATTTTCATGTATTATAACGAATATTGAATAAATCAACTCCAACATATTTACTACAGATCTGCGTTGTAAGGTCCGCAATCCACAAGTACTACGTAGGATGTAATCTATACCTAATGTTCATAATAAGCGAAATATATATCAATGAACGACATCACAGATCAAATATCAATGAATGCAAAAAGAGTTATTATACAATGACGAATACATTATTACCTAGGCAACTTAACCTATTCTATCCAATAGTTATGTAGTTTCATTCAAGTTTGATGCTTATGTATGATATTGATAGGTATGAATCTCTCCACTAGATCTGTATATTTATCATATCAGAAGCAGTTGAATAAATTTTCTCCAATTTTGATCCAGCAAAAAAACTTCTGCAGATGTTAAGAGTCCAGAATTTTTATCGATATCTCTGTTACATGTTTGGATGAGACTCAGCATGTAGGATCCAAGATAACTAATGCACTCTAATTTGTTACATTTTTAATGTGGATCAGTTATACGCGATGTCAGGTTCAAAGATCTAGTCAACCTGACGATCTTAACCAATAATTATATATTTACATTCAACTTTGATAGTTATGTATGGTATGCAGTTTTTGATATATACACATGAACCCTCCACATGAATGTATTTTAGTGTCACTGTGTCGGCACATGTGCCGACACATGTGTCGACACAATTCATATATACAGGGTCGTTTGCGTCACAGTGTCGACACCAGGTAGGCATTTACATACATTTGTGCAAAAGGGTTACCGTACACTGCCAGTTACATTAATACCTACCCAACCTATCCTCACCCATAGAACAACATCATTGCTATTGTTACAAGATATTTTATGAGCATCAGCTCCATGGTATGTTTTGTTAAAAGAAGTAATCCACATTTCCTAACCTAACCCAACTTAGGTACGGTTTTTAAGTCAATGTTTTATACGTTGCATAATACATATCTTCACTTATCTCTACATTTTGATCAATCCTTTGCAGTTTGATACACACATCCAATTCTGATCTAGTAAATCATCAAAAACCTAACCTATCCTAACTTATGTATGATTTTCAGTCACCGTTTTATATAATACATAACAAATATCTCCACTTGACTCTACATTTTGATCGAACCTTTGCAGTTGTGATAACTTACGCCTACTTATTTCTGCTTCGCAATCAATCTCGACTCATATATGTTACCAGAGGTGTCAGATTTTCAATCTTAGATGGATTGAATGTTTCAAGTAATTCATATTCGTTTACATCATCATACTAACGGACCACTTCATCTCATACTAGATCTACCACATTTTTTCGTCAATATCTCCGCTTGTCTCTACAACCTTTGACAACTTGCAACTCTGAATTTTAATTTTTCTCTTGCCTATATCTTTCTTATCCTTAACGATGAATTCGCTTCAAGATCTGATCGAACGCTGATTTATATCATACCATTCATTAACACACATAGATAATTTACCTCGAGCTTGGTTTTCTGGCAACATTTCAACCCTTGAAACAAATTTTTTCTACTGATTTTCGAAGATTCAATGTTATTTCCGACTGTCACGATGTTCACAATTCATTACTTAACCTTCGAGTTTAGGATAATATAAACATTTCATTGAGAACATACATAATTTTTATTTGTTTTTATTAGCATTATTTACAGACCTTGCTACCATCATCAGTATCATATACCTGGTTTTTGATATTGAAACAGCATTGTTCGTCATCCAACAGAACTTTTCATCACTATATTTCAGTAAACTCTCAAAATCCATCTTATTCTCCATCGTATCTTTGATGCGGGTACTGAAGGCTATTCCGTTCTCGTGTGTCAATAAATGTATTACTTCTTCTTCTTGAACTTAATTATTCGAATCTTTTCCAATTCAAAGTCATTCTGAGATTCATCATTGAGAAATTTTGCATACGTTCCACTTTCTCTTTTGTTCCTAGGTATAATCTGGTGTCCACTACCTCAGCTGTATTACAATCATGATGAAGATTTTACCCTTGAATCATATAAATTATCGAGATATGCTCCTCTCATCCCCTCCCCCTCCTAAACTTACTTACATACAAATGTAACGCGTCCACATTAATTTCCCAAAGCTGACTTCCTTTTTCCTGCATACATTTATGAATGATATCTCCCACTCTTTTGATTCTTGTTTGTCCATTCTGAGATAACTGTTATTTTTCACACTTGTCAATATTTATTCGATCTGTCTCATATCATCTTCAAAGATTTCTTCTTCCAACACTTGTAAACAAAATTTTGAGATATGAATGTTCATTTTTTCTGTTTATTCTATGACGAAACGTGTGTCTTCGCTTGTTCTCAACGTATCTCTCATTCCATTCTTGATTACCAGCTAGCTATTATAAGTTGATTACATGTGGTTTTTCACAAAACATTTGGCCTAACATTTCTCACATTGGTCATCAACTGTGTATATGTATAGGGCTGAGTACGTATGTGAATGTGAATATTCAAGCGTATGTACGTGTTACATGAGTTAAAAATTTATAACACAAATTTAATATTCAAAATTTCAATGAAATTTCAAATTTTCGAGGTATGTCCCCCTATTTAAAAAGCCAAGTTATCACTGCAAAAAACAGACTTGGCTCTGTCATCCCTCGAAAATTTGAAATTCCATTGAAATTTTGAATATTAAATTTGTGTTATATATTATTAACTCATGTAACACGTACATACGCTTGAATATTCACATTCACGTACGTACTCAGCCCTATACATATACACAGTTGATGACCTAGGTGAGAAATGTTAGGCCAAATGTTTTGTGAAAAACCACTTGTAATCAACTTATAATAGCTAGCTAGCTGGTAATCCAACCTGCTGAGTCTCATCCAAACATGTAACAGAGATATCGATAAAAATTCTGGACTCTAAACATCTGCAGAAGGTTTTTTGCTGGATCAAAATTGGAGAAAGTTTATTCAACTGCTTTTGAAATGATAAATATACAGCCCTAGTGGAGAGATTCATACCTATCAATATCATACATAAGCATCAAACTTGAATGAAACTACATAACTATTGGATTGAATAGGTTAAGTTGCCTAGGTGATAATGTATTCGTCATTGTATGATAACTCTTTTTGCATTCATTGATATTTGATCTGTGATGTCGTTCATTGATATATATTTCGCTAATTATGAACCTTAGGTATAGATTACATCCTAGAGCTTGTGGATTGCGGACCTTACAACTCAGATCTGTTGTAAATATGTTGGAGTGGATTTATTCAATATTCGTTATAATAGATGAAAATGTTAGGAGCAGCACATCCATCATTACAAAAAATTATATTCCAACAGTGAAACCGTACATAAATCTTGCAAACGCTTCAACATTCGTAACACTTACTGACGAATGGGGTAAGCTTACATAAACGTTTTGAACTCGAAAGTCCACAAACGAGCGATGACCTAACAATACTCGAAACTGGTCGATATTATTGGACTTGTAACGAGCGAAGTGAAAAAATATACATAAATGTAGACACACAATCTGCAAAAGATTGGTAAAATTATGTAGTCAAGTGGATAGATTTGATAGGGATGAAGGTTAAATCAATGAAGAAAAATACCTAACATTAGTATGAAACGGGGAAAAATAAACAATCCTTGGTAATTTTTGGTTAGAATGAGTTAGTATTATGGCCATCATTACAGACCTTCAGTGAAAAAGTGTTAAAGTGGATCTGGTGAATGCTCAAATAAGACAGATAATCTGAATTAGAACGCAGTCTCATAACGAATCTTGAATTACTCAAAAAACTTTTAAGTGTCTTAATTGTAAACATCATACAGACATTTATATATGTTAGACATGCGAGAATAAGCATCAAGTAAAGACCTTCGATTGGAAAAACATAATTGAGATGTACATCAAATTAATGAAGAATTTCAACACTAACACTCAACACAAATCCGGTAGATTAGTTCTCCAAGGCAATATGGAACCGGACCCAAATGCTGTGTCGAGAGGGGAAACACACCAAATTTTTGAAGCATTACATCCAAATACGCGTATTCTATACCCAACGTTCAGTAAACTTAGGTGAAAAATGTAAACAAGAACTATACAAAAGCTAAATAAAATTCTCTACTCTACCCTAAGCAACAATGATTAATTATCATACACGGTGAATCCTACCACACTCAGATGACAAATCCTAGTCCAGTATCCCACGTGATCTGATTTATGACTAAGATCGTATACTATCATAACAGTCATACTAAAAAATGTCTGTCATTTAACACCGAGTTCATGAGAATAATGTTATTTTTTTACGATATCATTCAAATCTATAAAAAAATCTTAGACCTAACTGATGCTATGCCTCTGGGAGTACAAATCCAAGCCGACTGTGTCATAAAAATGATCTCTATAATGCTCTACTAGGTCACTTTTCAGCAAACTACCACTGATATATAACAAAATTTAGAGGTAACTTACAGTCATGATACGATGCCACAGACGTACCTCGCATCTGTTAACCCATCGTCTCTGAAGAGCCTCGAACAAAGATATATCCTGGAAATAAACAAAATCTAGACACATGTACAGTGGTCAAGAATGAGTCTCAGAGAGTGTGTGTGGTCATAAAAAGCATGGGTTTTGTTTACTAGTGACTTAAGGGAAACGCCACAACCCATGAAACTCAAGATCAAACGTCTTCAAGAACGTACATAATTCACGTTGAACATGGATGAAGTCCAAAATGACAACCAAAGTGTATAAACCACCTCTCACTAAGACCCATCCATCGAGAAAATTATCATCTAAACGTTATAATACACATTTGCTAGGGATCAAAGACAAAAATTCCACAAAGATGCAGTACGGATTTACACCTCTTAAACATACATTCCTATGATTCTCGTGGAAAAAAAAACATAACATCAGGAACATATACAGTAAAAAGAATTAGCTAAAAAAGGTTCTCTACTCTGCTATAATTCACATAAAAATTGTACTACATTGTATCCATCCTAATAAATCGGTTCATTTACACAACCAAGCATAAACCGAATGAGCTTTTGCATAGGGGACAGTCTAACTCCTCCTAAATATTGAAGAATGGTCGTACAATAAATATACAATACCCTAACAGTAAGACCAAATTTGTCACAAATCGTCTGATCTATATCTATAATAACCACGTCAAATATTGTATCAGGATGAAAGAAGATATTTAAATCACTATAAATGAACAAAATGTAACTGCATTAAACCTGAAATAATGTTGTATTTTGTAGACACAAACATAATATATCCAAAATTGTATAAATAACCAACAAACTGCATTGGGGATGGAAATTGAACAGAGAACCTACAAAACTGAAAGATCTATACTGAATCTCACGAGATAAAACAGAGCAAGAAGATTAATTTTCTACCATACCCAAAACATACATTAAACGTGATGAATGAGAATGAACAAGCATGTAACCAAACAAATAAGAAAAGTGAATAAGATACCAAGACATGCAGGCGACACAACTGAAACCTATAGTAAATACGGTATAGTACATACAAAATCTAATGAAATTAGCCTCAACATCAGTCCATAACAGGGTTGAATTAACATCTCTTTAACTAAAGTATCCACGGTTTAATCGTAACAGCTGTATCATATATACATAAAAAAACTACCACAATGATGCAACAACCAAGCAATTATGCCTGAAATAGCTTGCTACATGGATGCTTCAAGCCTAAAATACCCTAAAATGCCTAAATCTGTATGAGTTAACTGATCGAAATTCCGAAACAATACAAATTCAACTTAAATCAATTGATCATTACTATGTATACATAACATAATATTTTATCCTACAGTAAATCCATATAGTTCAGGTATTTTCGCTATTGGAAAAAATGAGTCAATGGAATGCTGATATAACTGTTTCAAAACGAGATAATGCAATATGGGGTAGATAGAATCTCGACCGTAGGGGCTGCATCATCCCACAATACAAACCTAAACTCGTCAAATACGCAGACAAATGAACCTTACTAATCCTATAGGTAGTATATACATATGAAATAAATAGATGGGGAAACACAGAATCTTGCCTGCAATCCTATCTTCAGGGTGATACAAGCAGGGCCGTTCGCACACTAAGGCTGCAAAATTGAGTTATAAGACATACCAACCACACTAATCCTATAAAAGAATATATAGGGATGAATGAACATAACATATAAAAATATCCCAATCCCCCACCGCTACGAACCCAGCAATCCACATCGATTGAGTCAAATATACTCTTATGTGATTCTTCTCGAGGAATGATTCAGTCATCCTGTAAATATTGTATCTATTTTCCTTCATCGGATATCTCACAGCATAGAAAACCGAATGAAGGGGGGTTACTGCAGTAATAAGTACAACGGAGCGCTAAGGGTACTGATCAATACACTCGGATAAAAATAACAATAAACTAACTGAAACTATGCCGGATGTAAAATTTATCAACAGCGAGCAACGTAGAAAATGATATCGGGGTTGAAAATTCATCATGAAGGGTCCGGAAAGTGAGGCTTCTTAATATAAAAATACATATAGATTTTTGTCAATAAAAAATCCTATAAACGTATGTTTATCAATACCCCGAAAACATTCATAGGACATAGCAGTGAACGTGCATTATGAAAGCAACGATGTTGCAAAATCACCACAAGCATTGAAATGCTAATAACCTTATGTAAATATATAACCCGTTTCCAGCATTCCGGCTGGCCGCTTCTTCCGCGTGAAACCAGTTCCGGTACCCTCCACCGCCCGCCCCCT
>SDVV010027589.1:0-12082 GCA_016164225.1 Gammarus roeselii | reverse complement strand
AAATAATCTCTCCTCATGCTTCTTGTTCGGTGTGGCTGGGACACAATACCATGATCGTATCTAAACGGGGGTACTGGTTTGTAACCCCTAAAACCTCGCAATGGCGTACCTGCGTAGAGTATGAAAGACCTCTCACACAGCCTTCCTTCAGTCAGTTGTGAGCGAGCCTACCAAGCGACAGCAAGCAGCAGTGTGTGTTCAAAAACCTAACTGAGGTAAGCCTAGAAGTTATATTAATTTTTATTCACACAATATCTGCTGGAACAGATACAAGTGTTTGGTTTTAGCATTACAGAAGTTTTTCTTTGGTTCGTAAGACGAGTCAACAAATTGTTTTACATGAAAGTTAACTTGTTTGTTTGTTCCTCAACCACGAAACTCCTGCCCAATTTCAAGTACGTATAATTGATGTGAAAAGAACCCAAAAAAAAACTTTCAACTTGGCCGAAAGAGACCTGTATGTTCTTACATAATTTCTTCGCCTATTAAATTCATCACAGCTTCTTTCTCTTGGCTCTGAAACCGATCCTACCGAGTGCTCAATTTACAGCCCATCACCCAACGCACCATATTTGTACACACCTAGACATCACACATCTACACACAACACCGATACACACTATATCCTTCAATACCGCTCCCCTACACACCATACTCGTACGTACCACACCTCTTCACACCTCATTCGAACACACCACACCTCAACACACTACCCTCCATCACACCACAAGCCAACACACCAGACCCACACCACGCTATTACAAATCAGACCTTCATTTGGATCAGTTCACAAAGATATAATAGTGAGCATTGAAGGAAAAATAAGGATGTTTATTTGTTATTCATTTAGTCTTGAATACGTGTAACACCGATCTACATATTCAGAGTTATTACCTTCATTACTCACACAAAGACTTGAAGTAAATTTACACAATCTTCTTCTGAGGATCACAAGCATGAAAATTCAACGTTGAACAGAATTCCTCCGTTCATCACAAATTTGGATTTCAATTCACTCGTATATGTTAGCTCATGTTTTCCTTTCTATTTTGGCTTCATTTCTTGTAAGTTATTGTACGCTATGTTCACTGCGCGGCTGCTGTCTCACAAATGGGTGGACCTGTCAGCATTTGATGGAGGTGATATCGTAATCAAGACTGAATAAACATTTTTTAGTTCTATATATTCATAGCTTTCACTTAACGGCATGCTATTAAGTTTTTGGTTTATTTGAAGGGGAAAAAAAGGAGGCACTAACAATTTTAGGTCATGCAAGGGAATAATTTTTTTAAACAATCGAAATCGCACTCCGAATTATCAACTGCCTTTTTTGGTGTATTGTAATCAATACTGGATGAAGATGTTGTTGTTTTATAATATCATAGCTTTTACTTAACTGTATGCTATTAATTTTTGGTTTATTTGAAGAAAAAGTAGAGGAGCCGCTAACGATTTTAGTCTTGAATGGAAATATTTTTTTCAACAATTTAATCCGCACTTGGATTATCAATTGCGTCTTCCTGCAGATCCCCAAACAAGCGTACATTTCAACGACCAACCATGTCTCCAAGCTTCGATGAAATCCTCAAGATGAAGACCATCACGAGAAACGATACTTTCCATGTTGGGGCTGTTGGCAGTGGACTACTTTCCAGATCCGTAGCCCAGGCTGGTCCAGAAAACCACGGACTACTCTCAAGGTCTGCTGGATGGAGCCGACATGTATTGGCCAGCGGCACAGGTGAGAAATACACCCACTTGTTGTCAACTGCTACCAGTCCCCTGAAAACAGGCAATATCGATAATGTGCAATAGATGAAACTTCATTGGGGAATGGGACGAAATTATTCGAGTGCGTATTATTTATTAACCAGATATTTTGCATGTTTTATGTCGGTTATGAGCAGCTAGCTATTGGGATTTAAATAATGAATTCACTTGTATGTGCCTCGTTTTGGAATTGCCTATAGACCGAGTAGATATTTTCATATGAGTGGGGTGATTTGAAATGCGATAGAAACGAGCGTGTTCTATTCGGCAATACTTCACTTGCTTGGAATCTTCAATCGTGGCTTCTTCAAAGACTTCTGATGAGGTTGGATCCAAGATTAAATAAAACTGAGCCACAACAACTCACGATATTTTCCAAGAGCCGTGCACGATAATACTGTTTATTCTCCTACTTTCAAGATAACATCTTTTCAACGAGCTTCATAAACACAAAATTATTACTGACTGACTGATACATCAAAATTATGTCTCCTCTTCCAGCAAGTCCCGTTATGTAATTGTTTTTCAATGCTGTCGACTAAAACATAAATAAAATGTTTTCCTTAACAGTGGAAGAAATGGTTTCACTATGTCCCGGATTTGCCCAATCTTCTTTGGTCAAACCGTTGCTCCGTCCTCTCCATGCGAGAGAAAACAAAGAAGAGGCTTCCATTATTCAACAATCCGAACCTGCAATGCTTTTTAAAATTGACGAAGTTAACCAGGGTCACAAGCAAAGCACTCCCGTGTTTACTCCTGGAAGGTTTCATGCTGTGTTCGTGAGCGGACGCACTCCAGAGGCAGGAGACAGTGAAGTGGTCATCAGTGATCAGGGAGACACGAAGCTACCGGAGTTCGTTACTAAGCCTTTTTGTAGCAGCTTCGTGAAAACTCCGAAAAGGCTTAATGGTGATCTCTTCTTAGAAGATCACAAAGTCGCCCTATATAACTGCGAGAAAATTCCGGAGTCAGAAGGCTTGGAAGTGATGACGAGTGATGGGGAAAAAATAAGGCTACCGATGTTCGTCATTGAAAGGAGCATACTGCTGAACAACATTTGGAACAGCGCAAGTGAGTAGATCCATATATACTGTGGACGACAGATTTTTTTTCATGGATATTGTATGTTGTTATATATTCAAATACATAGGGCTATTTTCTCACGGTCCCGAGGAAAGCGCTAAGTATGTATGCATACGTATTTACTTACAAATTTTACGAGTACAAAAAGTGCAGAGACTCCGTTTCTGGCAACTGTAGTATACATTGCTTCAAATATTCAATTAGATTTATTCACTTGCAAATAATAATGATTGCACCAACTTGTTGGCATTTTGATTCCCTGAAAGTACTATATCAATCGCCTGTGTCGTGTTCGCTTACTGAAAAACTACGTATCCACGTCACGGTCGTCTTAATACATCTTTTCTTCCCTATCTCCTCAGAAGAATATGGCGTGTACCGGCCTGTCGAACTGCCGTGCGTCTCCAAAAGGATGGTTCGTGCAGTGGTCTACTTCTGCCAGCTGGATAAATCCAAACACGGACTCGACAGGGCGTGCACGTGTGATTTGTGGGACTGGCACAAAAATCGCTTCTTCTCGGTGAGTGATACCAGCAAGCCTTACAGAACGGTCTATATATTCGCCTTTCCTGAAAGGTTCTAAAACATTTTACTTTATCTATCGTTTGCGAAATAAGTTATCAACAGATTGTTAGTGAAGTGTAGTCATCATGCGTAACAAGGTATAACATTTCTTTGCAGGATAACTCCATCTCCGAGCTGATAAAAATGTATCTAGCATCGGACGCCCTGGACGTGCCCTGCCTGAGACGCCTTGTGAGTGAAACCCTTGGCCGTCTCAGGAACGACAGCAGCTATCCACTGCTGTGCCTCAGCCTCGCCGCACAAAAACACGTTCTAAACAAGAACCCAATACAGAGGGAACTGATATTCTGATTATTTAATAAATATAAAATGTTGTTTCCATTTCTTTGAATACTAATTCAACCAAAGATCCGTTCTTTCCAGAACATTTTTATTTTGTTTTTTCAATAATATTTTAGAGAACTGAAACAGAGTACGAGTTCACTCGTAGCGACTGGTGGCGTCTCTAGACAGTGAGGAGCAGAAGCTATTAGCAATGGGGCTTTACATGATGTTGTTTAATAAAAAAATCTGACGACACAACCTTTTTTATTTCTACCTTGCATAAGTTGTCACATGGCAATTCACTTACTTTATCGGCAAGTGTTGAGTTACAGCTACTCATGACCAGCTGTTATCCGATCAATTTATCTCGTTGTGATGAGGGAGGATTAGGAAGATTGAGTTCGTACCAAGACGATCTCAGACCCATTGTCTGTATATTATGAATGAAAAGTGCGGGGGTGCATTGTCCAGTGAGACGACATAACGACTTGGTGGCCTGACCCGATGGTGTAGACTGGGTCGAACGGAAGCGACTTTGAAAATGAGCTTGCAATCTCACGGGTGACATTTGACGTCGTGTCTCGAGGACCAGGGATGGTTTCGCCTTCAGAGGCACTGTCTCCAGCAGGTACGGCGCACAAACATGCAACACTCAGGCATAATTTCACTATGTGTCCGGTGTATCGGCAATGGTTGATCGTTTTGATCTCCGAAGAAAGCCAGCGCGCAGTCTACGACAGGTGAAGAGAACCAAAGGTAACAAGGTCCGAAATTTGCCTTAGTCCACGTGATGTTTCCGGCTCATCTGCTCGGCGAATGAAAACTTTCTATGCTCTGTTTAGAAATATTATGATTTCATGTGTTTGATGAAAACAGAATGAGATCAATTCGGGATGATTGTTTGCATGATTTATCAATTGAATCGTCATGTCTTGATTAGAATATTAAATTGATTGGCCTAACTGTTTATAAAACGACTAATTGTTTCTTTGTTACAGATTTATTTTCCGCTATCGTGCGTCTGTATGGAGTCTGAAACAGTTTGGAGGGGCCGCCATCTTCCAGCCGTTCAGCTCTGGTCTGTATTCGGCCGAGTAATGTTTTCTGAACTATCATTTGTGTGGCTCATAAATGCATGAGAAAATACAACAGTGAGCAAATTTCTCACAATTGTGACTGTATTCTTGCATGGGAGAGTTCAGTTGGGAACGTTTACTCTGGCAGATTGCTAGTACTGTCGAGTTGAGACCATTTTGATACGTCAGACTTTCCATTGAATTACGTTTAACAACTTTTACACATGCAGACCTGCAGTTGAGTTGAGTTGAGACATTTAACAGATTTTTACACCGGCTGCAGCAGTTTTGATGAATTTATACCTTCTTACGCGATATAAACGGAAATCAATTAAATCCCTGTCCAGCAAAAATAGCATCGACAAAATAAAACATTAATCTATTTTTTTTTCATTTAGCAGTAGCTCATAAGCCTAATTTTTCGATTTCTTTAATATCTTTACAGGAGAAAGTGTACCATGAATAATGGGTTGCTGAACATGGAATCTGTCAAATATTTATATCTGTCAAAAGTATGCATCAGCACGCCCCAGGCAAAATACAATCCAGTAAAATCATTCATTAAAGTACCGTGCCAGTCAACCGAAGTAACGAAATATTTTTAATGTGCCCAAAAATGGAACAGACTTCAGAAGCAAGTGTGGACGTGCCAACACTGGATTTTGATTTGATTTGGGCCTCATTTCCACCAGAGCCTCAACGTGAGTCATAATAGGCTCCCCCGTAGGGCTCGATGATCATTGATTCCAATAGGCTCGCACGCCTAGGTGTGCGAGGAAAAAACAAAACAACGCTTTTAACGTAAGAAATAAAGTTAAAATGTTAGTAATGTCAGACGCACGCTAGTGCGCAAAAGAAAAAACGCTTACACAAAACGGACCTCCGCTTCCAATCCTTTTGAACTTGAAGAGTATATATACGCACCTTAGTGCGTACAGGTAGCATCGTCAAGATTAGAACAAGGTCAGTGGCTACACGGGCAAATTCAGCTCCGACAGGAACACAACACAATATTTACTGCTACGCGGTTTAGTTGTTTAAATACAATTTATTCATTTAGGTAAGATAAAAACTTGGATGAACCGAAACGAATCCTCGCCTCCAACCCCTCAGAACCTCATGTATATGTCCATACGCCAGTGCGCACAGATAGTATCGTCGAAATTGGTACAAGGTTCACGGCTACTCGGACTAAGTCAGCTGCGACAGCAACGCAACACAATGTTTCCAGCTACGCGGTCTATTTGATTTCAAGTACACTTTATTTAGTAAGGCAAGATAAAGACTCAGATAAAACGAATCCCCGCCTCCAACCACTTAGAACTCCAAGAATTGGTACAAGGTCTATGGCTTCACGTATTAGATTGACTCCAACCGCAACGCGTCACAAGGTTTTATAGCTGAGTAATCCAGGTAAACCCCAGAAACTGCGTTTAGTCCGTGCACGCGCAGCGAGCATAGACTGAAGAAAAAATACCCACTCACAAAACCACCAACACGAACTCCCGCACAAATACTCCAGCGTTATAAAATTGTGAGACATGAACAAGAAAGAGCAGGTTCGTCACGGGCAGAAAAACTGCTCAGATTATTGATTTCGCACTGATTGTTCAAGGGGATAGGGCGAGGGGGGGCATTGGTCTCTTGGGTCGCAAAAGAGCCCGATGAATCCCGGAGAGTGACCCATGTCCCCCCGGGTCTTCCCGAACTCTCTGAGTCCCCAGTTCCGTGCCAGTCAACCGAAGTAACGAAATATTTTTAATTTGCCCAAAAATGGAACAGACTTCAGAAGCAAGTGTGGACGCGCCAACACTGGAGGCATCCTCCGACACTCCAAACGGAAGTACACACAAGGTGAACTGAGTGTAGTTGAGTCTTTCGCAGCGTCTCCTCCGCAGGCGCTCTGAAGGGAGGTACACACAATGTGATCAGCGTGTAGTTGAGACTCTTTACAGCGTCTCCTCCGCTGGCGCTCTGAAGGGAGGTACATACAATGTGATCTGAGGGTAGTTGAGACTCTTTAGAGCGTCTCATCCGCAGGCATTCTGAAGGGAGGTACACAAAACGTGATCCGAGTGTAGTCGAGACTCTTTCACAGCGTCTCCTCTGCAGACACTATGAAGGTAGGTACACAAAACGTGACCAGAGTTGAGTTGAGACTCTTTTACAGCGTCTCCTCCGCAGGCGCTCTGAAGGGAGGTACACACAATGTAATATGAGTGTAGTAGAGACTCTTTCACGGCGTCTCCTCCGCAGACACTATGAAGGGAGGTACACAAAACGCGACCGGAGTTGAGTTGGGACTCTTCTACAGCGTCTCCTCCGCAGGCGCTCTAAAGGGAGGTACACACAATGTAATCTGAGTGTAGTAGAGAATTTCAAGTAACTACTACCAGCTAGTATCTACTACCATCTAGTATCAACTGCCATCTTATAAATACCACCTTATAGTAGCTACTACTACCCAGTAACTACTACCATGCAGTAACTACTAGCATCTGGTAACTGCTGCCATTTAGTAACTAACATCTAGTAACTACTGCCAACTAGTAACTACTACTATCTAATAACTATTACCATCTGGTAACTAAGACCATCTAGTAACTACCGCTATCTAGTAAATACTACTATCTAGCAACTATTACCATTCAGTAGTTACAGCAGTTTAGTAACTAATAACAACAAGTAACAACTGTCATTTAATAACAACTACCACCTAGTAATCACTAACATCTAGTAAATACCACTAACTAGTAACAACTACCATTTAGTACCAAATGCCACAGCGTCTCCTCCGCAGGCACTCTAGGAGAAGTAGAAAGTGGTCACGAAGCAGGCAGTAGGAAAAAATAGTCATCAGTTTAAAGACAGTGAGAGAACATGCAGTGGATTGATTTGATTTGATTTGAGCCTCATTTCCACTAGAGCCTCAACGTGAGCACGTGCAGTGGATATACCTGAGAGGAGAATGACTAAGAGAGCGTACAGTGGATATGCCTGATAGGAGAATGACTGAGAGAGCGTACAGTGGATATGCCTGAGTGGAGAATGACTAAGAGAGCGTAAAGTGGATATGCATGAGTGTAGAATGGCTAAGAGAGCATAAAGTGGATGTGCCTGAGTGGAGAATGACTAAGAGAGCGTAAAGTGGATATGCCTGAGTGGAGAGTGACTGAGGGAGCGTAAAGTGGGTACGCCTGAGTGGAGAATGACTGAGAGAGCGTAAAGTGGGTATGCCTGAGTGGAGAATGACTGAGAGAGAGTAAATTTGATTTGCATTTGGGCCTCATTTCCACCAGAGCCTCAACGTGAGTCATAATAGGCTCCCCCGTAGGGCGCGACCGTCGTTGATTTAGGTAAGTCCGCACGGCCTCGCGTGCGAAAATATTAGCTTTGTCAAGATGAAGTCAGTACATATTTTAATTGTGGCATATTCGCGTACTAGCGCGTACGAGAGAGTATAGAGTTAATGCGTAACTTCGTAAAATGAGTAGTTGTTTCTATGCGTAATGAGGTGGAGGGACCACCTCATTTGCACAGGTGTTAGAGGTTTAGACATCTTCGTATAGTCCGGTGTGTTTTCCGAAAGCGATAAGCTTTTTACGGTAGGTTGGGTCCGTGAGTAGGCTTTGTAGGTTGCACGGGGGATCTAGGAACACTCGTCGGGCTGCCGCGAGTGCGTTGCAATCCATCAGTAAGTGTTTCACGCTGATAGCCACTTGGTGGCAACAGGGGCAAGTTGGTGCGTTCGGTCTTATGTCGACATCCATCAGATGGCTGTGAGTTATCCACGTGTGTCCCGTGCACAAGCGGTTGATGAACACTTGGTCTTTTCTGTTGGTGAACTTCGTTTCCCATTCTCCGACTGAGGGCTTGACTGAAAGCATCTTTTATCCACTCTGCTGCCACATTTCATCCCATCGGGATGTTATATGGGAGTTGATGAGAGAGCGTAAAGTGGATAGGCCTGAGTGAAGAATGACTGAGAGAGCGTAAAGTGGATAGGCCTGAGTGGAAAATGACTAAGAGAGCGTAAAGTGGATAGGCCTTAGTGGAAAATGACTAAGAGAGCGTAAAGTGGATAGGCCTGAGTGAAGAATGACTGAGAGAGCGTAAAGTGGATAGGCCTTAGTGGAAAATGACTAAGAGAGCGTAAAGTGGATAGGCCTGAGTGGAGCATGAATGGGAATGTACGAGTTAACGCTGGCTGCTCTGATGAACTTGGGTCGGGTAGGGCCAGGCGCCTTTGACGAAGTAGGGGTAAACCAGTGAAAGCTGGCAGACCTTGTCGCAAACAATGATTTCTACTAACCCAAGTGTGTGTGGAGGAGTAATGGTCAGACCCTTTAGCGCCAAAGGGCTAAGATTTGTTATTTGTGTCCGTACATCGGAAGAGTGTGAAGTGCCGCTTGCTAACGGTCCCTTCTCTTATGTATGATTCAGCATTAGGTCTGTTTCTGCATCTGTATAAAATATGCATGAGGAAGTATGAAATAAATCCAATGCCCTTGAAATATCATGGATTAAAGGCACTGAATTTTGTAAAAACTTTCTTTTGATAATTCTTTTATGCCATCCGAAATAGTGCAATTCAATAGGCAATCAATTAAATAGGCAATCACCGGAAACCCACTTGTTCATTCGTTGGCAATTTTTCGTTGTTACCGATTCAATATATCCACAAATCTAAAGACTTAATCTAAAATTCTTCATTTCGAAACTTAACGTGGTTTGAGTACCTCTTAAGTTTAAAGTATTGATGCGTTTAGAATATGCTGAACAAAATCTAACTTTAACTGCAGCAATTTTAACAAGACTGAATGGCAAGTTCTTTTACGTCAGACGAGCCTTTATATTGCATTATGATGGAGCATGGGACACATATTTCTCCTACACCAGTTCAATTGATGATAGTTATCCTCAAGACTCGATGATTTTTACAGACAAAACTTTTGTAGGTCATTATTTCTTTTAAAGTAGAATACAAGTCGAACTTGCGTAGTTTGCAATCGAATTTTCATAATCAGTGAAATTAAATATTTAAAATGGAAATAAAAGCAATACAAACGTTTATTTCATGCCGCGTCTCTTGCATTAAGAAACTGTGGATTCAGCACTACTATGAATGACTTTCACCCTATTGTCTGTGACGGTCAGAATCTTAATTACAAATGTGTAGTCTTCCGGTGGGCTTTCTCCTTTTATTAAGTGCACGTCATTTTCCATTTCCATGTCACACACTTCTACCCGTAGATTAATACCCATTTTAAAAATGTGACGTCACACCGCGAGAAGATCGTAAATTAAAAACGTAGCCGTGTCCCCGGGCTCCTGAAGAGATGCAATCTTGTTTACGCAACACCAATTTTATAATCGGTACCAAAAATTCCAAACTGAGTGCCAAAGCTGCCTACACTTTCAGCTCTTCATTTGGAGTTGGGAATACGGAGCGAATAACGATGTATCTTTTGTTGTGCTTCAATAATTTCAGATTGTTAGATATATTTTGACGTATCTCTTTTTCATCCCAAACACGACCAATTTCAACAGAGAGGAAGAAAAAAAGGGGTTCACGTGGCCAGAACTTTCCTCCTGGCACGAAATTAGGTTACATTAGGAAGTACAATTGACGAAGCATAGCCTACAACTTTGAATTTATCATTCAGCTCACAAACATTGTTGTTATTGGTAAACCTCTTTACGGTTGACTCCAAGTAGTAGTAGTAGTAGTAGTAGTTGCTTTCGTTTCCCACCGGAGTCCCAACGCGAAGCTAATGGAGACTCTCCCGAAGGGCAGTTGAAGAGTGGCAAAGTAGGTGCAGCGTACATCAAGAGTAGGTTCAACGTAGATTCAGAGTAGGTTCAACGTTGACACAGTAGGTTTAACACAGGTCCAAATTAGGTCTAAAGCAGATACAAAGTTATTTTAACATAGATACAAAGTAAATTTGACATAGATACAATGTAAATTTGACATAGATACAAAGTAAATTTAACATATGTACAGAGTAGGTTTATCGCAGATACAGAGTAGGCCTAACGCAGATACAAAGTAAATTCAACATAGATACAAAACAAATTTAACATACATACAGAGCAGGTTCAATGCAGACACAGTAGGTTTAGCGTAGAGGAGTGGTAGAAGCCCCCTCCGTTCTCCACCGGAGCTCCAACGTGCAGTCACCGAGCGCTCCTCCTCAGGGCACGACGATCCGTTGATTCTGCACAGCTTCGTCCACGAAGGTAAAATTAAAATTCTCAATTAATACGCATTGAGGACAGAGAGTTCGAAATCATAAATGATTCAGACTTCGTTACTTATACACGGTTTCATATGAGCCTGTGTGCTTTCCGTAAACGGTCAGTTTTTTCCGGTGTTCCGCTTCTACGAGCAGGCGTTGCAAGTTGCACGGGGGGCTCAAGAAGGCTCGTCGGGCTGCTGCGAGTGCATCACAATCTACAAGTGTTTCACGCTGATTGCCACTTGGTGGCAACAGGGGCATGGGGTGCGTCCGGTCCCATGTCTTTGTCCATTAGGTGGTTGCGAGTTATCCACGTGTGTCCTGTGCATGTACGGTTAATAAACACTTGGTCTCCCCTATTAGAAAACATGGAGTCCCCTTTTCCCACGGTTGGTTAAACTGCAAGCGTCTTTTGTCCACTTTGTTGCCAAAGAGTTGTTCCATCGTGATGTTTTTTGATTTGATTTGGGCCTCATTTCCACCAGAACCTCAAAGTGAGTCATAATAGGCTCCCCCGTAAGGCGCGGGACGTGATGTTATACCTGAGTTGATGACTGGGAACTAGTCTCGGTAAAACAGGTTATCCTTTGTACTTTTTGCAGATGATACTAGTTTATTCGACCGGGAAAAACCTCAATGATACTATTACTAATATGAATAATCAATTGGTTTACATTTCAAACTGGTTCACATCCAACAAGCTGACGCTTAATGTTGACAAGACGCAGGTCATGATATTTTCCAGGAGGTTGATTGATTTGGGCCTCATTTCCACCAGAGCCTCAACGTGAGTCATAATAGGCTCCCCCGTAGGGCGCGACCGTCGTTGGTTTAGGTAAGTCCACACAACCTCGTGCGTGAAAATATTAGCTTTGTCAAGATGAAGTCAGTACATATTTTAATTGTGGCATATTCGCGTATTAGCGCGTACGAGAGAGTATAGAGTTAATGCGTATCTTCGTAAAATGAGTAGATGTTTTAGTGCGTAGTGAGGTGGAGGGACCACCTCATTCGCACAGGTGTTTTAGGTTTAGACAGCTTCGTAAAGTCCGGTATGTTTAC
>SDVV010027588.1:0-12082 GCA_016164225.1 Gammarus roeselii | reverse complement strand
GCAGGAGAGACGCCTGCACGGCAGGAGAGACGCCTGCACGGCAGGAGAGACGCCTGCACGGCAGGAGAGACGCCTGCACGGCAGGAGAGACGCCTGCACGGCAGGAGAGACGCCTGCACGACAGGAGAGACTCCTGCACGGCAGGAGAGACGCCTGCACGGCAGGAGAGACGCTGTCCCATCATTACTCTTGAACAGAATCAGTTGCCAGTTTATTTGACCGAGGACTCGTGTTTTCTCGTGGGTTTCGCTGTAGCGGCTTCACGATTTCGTGAGCATCGTTAGACTCATCGTCGCGAATGACCTGCTGATGAGACCTACGGCCTCTTTTGCTTCACTGTCGAATCTTGCGTATTTTGCTAGATCGTTCCCCCTCCCCCCCCTCCCCGCTCTGTCTTTACTATCGCTCGCACCGTGCTTTTCGATGTATGTTGTTGTTTTACTTGAACGTTATACTCGAACGATTCCTGCGTCCCCCCTCATCCTCCCCCTCACTCCGTCTGCTGGATCTCGCACGGCCCCCCAGAATGAGCTCTGGTCGTTTAGCGTGAATGGTTCTCCACCTTCCTCCCCCGTTCTGTCTGCTAGCTCTCGCACGGCCCCCAAAATGAGTTCTGGTCGTCCAGTATAACGGTTCTCCACCCCCTTCCCCCGTTCTGTCTGCTAGCTCTCGCACGGCCCCCGAATGAGTTCTGGTCGTATAGCTAGAACGTTTTTCCACCCCCCATCCCCCGCTCTGTCCGCTGGCGCTCGCACGGCCCCCCCGAATGAGTGCTGGTCGTCTTGCTAGAACGGTTTTTCGCCCCCCTCCCCATGTTCTGTCTGCTAGCCCTCGCGCGGTGCTTCCCGAATTAAGTTCTTGTCATTTTATAACTGTGATGTTTGTTTACCTGTTGTCTGGGGCTCTTCCTGGTGGTGAATTGATCGCAAACAAATGAAACATTTAGAAGCACTTCCTGCTTTCGAATGAGCAAACTATATGTATTGCTGTTAGAGTTTCTAGTGATTCGTTGTCTCCGGCGTTTGCTGAGTGACGTATTGTTTTACGCAGTACCGTTTTTCCAGCCAAATTCATTTACGCCTTTTTTGGTCGTTTCTTCTACAGTTTCGCCACGATCATCACAAAAAATACACATTTCTGAGCCGTGGTAAAGTAAAGAGTGATACAAAAGTTTTTTATTCCAAAAATAGTTGAATGAGACAAGTTTAGAAGGCGATTTATTACATATAAAAACTCTTATAATAAACCAGTTCATTCCGTAAACGGACGAGTGCTGACGAGCGTCAATCTCTTTCATGTGGATTGATGTAGTCAACCTTGCCCGAGGTGTAGGTACTATCGATAAAAAATAGAGCCCTTATTTATAATTTTGCCTCAAGTTTACGACATCCCTGCATCGAGATTGCACGTTTTATAGTATGTATATACACATTTGCATTTCCTCCACACGTTTGGCTGGAAACATACAACATAAAAATTTACCTAAATTCATACCATTCGATTTAAATGAAGTTTAAATAAAACGCGAAATTAAAAATAAGGTCTCTATCTTTGTAACCGATAGTACGTCCATTGTGTATCATGTATGTTCAAAGACATCTGTGTCCCAGTATGGCCGTGTGCGAATTCTTACAGCACCACGTCCACCGGGTGGATGTTCGTTGCGACGTAGGCTGTGTGTGGACAATCAGACGCTCCTAATTTCTTTAACATTCAAACTGAAATCGTAACCATTGTAAATAAATTGTGTCAATAAATGAAGCCTTGTTTTACACGTTACTGAAGGTGCTGGGAGACGTGATCGTGCGGCTGACGATGTCTAGTTTACTCCTGTGCAGCAGCGCTCGCCTAAATAAATCCTGTCAATCAATTAAGCCTTATTTTACACGTTACTGAAGGTGCTGGGAGACGTGATCGTGCGGCTGACTATGTCTAGTTTACTCCTGTGCAGCAGTGCTCGCCTTAATAAATCCTGTCAATAAATGAAGCCTTGTTTAACACGTTACTGAAGGTGCTGGGAGACGTGATCGTGTGGCTGACGATGTCTAGTTTACTCCTGTGCAGCAGTGCTCGCCTAAATAAATCCTGTCAATCAATGAAGCCTTGTTTTACACGTTACTGAAGGTGCTGGGAGACGTGATCATGCGGCTGACGATGTCTAGTTTACTCCTGTGCAGCAGTGCTCGCCTAAATAAATCCTGTCAATCAATGAAGCCTTGTTTTACACGTTACTGAAGGTGCTGGGAGAAGTGATCGTGCGGCTGATGATGTCTAGTTTACTCCTGTGCAGCAGTGCTCGCCTAAATAAATCCTGACAATAAATGAAGCCTTGTTTAACACGTTACTGAAGGTGCTGGGAGACGTGATCGTGTGGCTGACGATGTCTTGTCTAGTTTACTCCTGTGCAGCAGCGCTCGCCTAAATAAATCCTGTCAATAAATGAAGCCTTGTTTTACACGTTACTGAAGGTGCTGGGAGACGTGATCGTGCGGCTGACGATGTCTAGTTTACTCCTGTGCAGCAGCGCTCGCCTAAATAAATCCTGTCAATAAATGAAGCCTTGTTTTTCACGTTACTGAAGGTGCTGGGAGACGTGATCGTGTGGCTGACGATGTCTAGTTTACTTTAGTGCAGCAGCGCTCGCCCGGCTATCCATTCTGCTGTCACTTTATCTGCTGTTAATAACGTTCTTGCTAATCATCCAGCGCCCCTAACATGATCTGTTGTCAATAGCATCAAAGCCAAGAAAGAGAGGCGCTCAGTTACTCCAAAGCAATAGCAGTAGAAGGAATGGGCTGGAGAGGAAGGAAAAGTTTCCCTCATTGATGGGGGTGCGGATAGGAAAGATGATGGGAGGGAAAAGCGTCCTGCTACCGGTGATGGCAGCCGGCCTGGATGCAGTGATGGCGTACGCACACCACCACTACCGGCACGAGTGTAGATGCACTTTTGTGTACGCACAACTGTGTGTTTGGCTACGAATGTACGTGAGCAGGTGGTTAACAAAGAAGGACGTGGTTGCCTAGTGGATGTGGAAGTTGAACAGTAGTAAAATTAGATTAGTTGAGTTTATCAATAAAAATGAACAAGCAATGTTTGTCGGCTAACTATAATTTTTACGTCCGTTATAAATGAAGCTTGTAAAACGATTAGTGGAAATCAGACTTCAGCTATCTAGCTTAATATAATAATTTCAGAGTTGTGTACATTTTTAATTGTTGATGAAGTTTGATCGCTACTGCGCTTAGGGTTATATGGTCGCCAGGCTGCTACGACCGGGGGAGCGTGAAGAGCAGCTACGACCCTGCCTTCATTTACTGTGACTCACTTTACTGGCATGTATCATCACTCAGTCCGGGGGAAACACAAGGACACGGTAGGCGTGGGATCCCGCGAATGTCCTGCGACTCCTGTCAGCGGGGATATTAGTTCGAGCCGCTGGGGGAGGACGGAGCTCACGACGCGCGGCGGTTGGGGAGGCGGCGCCTGCAGCGACGGAGGTTGTTCAGTGTGCCGGCAGGAGTGATGACAAGGGGAGCAGAGGTACTGCTCTTGATCTGTGATATCCTGGCACTCTTACCAAGAGTCAGTCCGAGTGTTGTAACTACAATGGTGTGGTGTTCATTCCAGCTGCCGCTGTCGGCGTAAATGAAGTTATTTGAAAGTCAGTTCCGTAAGCGAACGCTGTTTCGCGTCTCAAAGAATACGAGTTGACGTTGCCACGTCTTTTAGTAGTGATGCTGGGGTAATGACGATTAACGCGGTCAGGGCGACTAGTGATGGTGAAGTGAGTGTTAGAGTGATGACAATTAAAGTTGTCAGGGCGACTAGTGATGGTGAAGTAAGTGTTAGGGTAATGACGATTAACGCGGTCAGGGCGACTAGTGATGGTGAAGTGAGTGTTAGGGTAATGACGATTAACGCGGTCAGGGCGACTAGTGATGGTGAAGTGAGTGTTAGGGTAATGCCGATTAACGCGGTCAGGGCGACTAGTGATGGTGAAGTGAGTGTTAGGGTAATTACGATTAACGCGGTCAGGGTGACTAGTGATGGTGAAGTGAGTGTTAGGGTAATGATGATTGAAGAAGTCGTTGCAGGGACGGAGTTTGGTACTATAACCGTCAAGTATGAAAGGTTTCTTTTCTGCATCTGAAATTTTTGGAGAGATTTCTAGTTTTTTTAAGCAACTCGATAAATTGAACTCAATGCCGCTGTCTAGTTGGTCGGCTACCTTGGTCATTTGTTGTGCTAGCTGACGTCTAACAGCTGCTAATCCTGAAGCGCTGTATTAACATCGTTAGTCTGTTCACATGGCAAAAGTTTCGTCTTTCTAGCCGTAGGAAGGTCGCGATAAGATACTGGTGTAACCGCTGTGGTATTCATGATCAAAGTTGCATCCTAAGCCCGGAAGAAGCACACAACCTACACGCCATGGGGTTTCGATACACACTCACTATTGCCTGAAGCCGGAGAATGGTTGAGCCCCTCTCTATGCCCTGTGGCATCTGGCGCTGAATGCATGTACTTCCATCCCAGTATATCCAATCAGATAGACTGTTAACTTCAACTCAATAACTAACGATGTACGCTTATATACCTGAAATATAAACATGACCTCACAATACCACGATACTTGTTTCAATGCTATAATAATTTAGAACGGCTTTCTCCCGTTAACGAAAAGTAGCTTTTACTCACAAAATGAAACATCAGGCAATGAATGTGGCGGGAAATTTGTTGGCAGAGAAGAAGGGCCAAGTCAAGAGACCTGGCCCTCTCTCCACCAATTCTAAACTTCGGTAATTTTCGTCACATGGTAAACTAAATGATACATAACCATGTACACAAGTACTCATTTTTTCTTTTGTGAGGCATGTAGGATTCCCTCCATCAAGGAACTGCGGTGTGCTAAGTATTGATTGGCGCCTCTGTGTTTGGTAATACAGAACGGACGATGAAGTGGTGTGCTAGTGATCGAATTGATAACATATTCACCCGTGATCAACTCTTTGCTGTTGGCTGTAAATCATAATTCCACCGACGTTCAGGCGTGAAGAGACTGATGTCGAATTCCCCTTTATGTTGAAGCGTATCATGCTCCTAGCAGTGTCTGGAGGTTGTGCTAGTTGAACTGCAAATTCAATTCAGGAGTACTGCTGGGATGTACTCTTCAGCCTGTCCCACGCTTCTTACTACTACCACCAAATAACCTTCGGAGTTATTTTCAAGAATAGTATGTTCTAGACGAGTGTCGTCGTCTATTTGTAATGGTGTCTCAACGTTAGTATCATATGTGTTCGTCTATTATTATTTATCCATTCCTGTTAGGCATTTGTTTATTTCGCGAGGAAGTGTAACTCATGATCCTGTGCAGGTCTTGTCACGCGAAGACAAGTTAGCATGGTAGACGGAACTCATCGGTACTAGTGAGAGATTATGTCCTCAATTGTAGGCAGTGGCTACCGCTGAATGTTTGAGTTTTGAGAAGCTCCCGAAGGAGGGAGGCTCCAAGGACGAGCAGCTGCACGAACCTTCCCTCACGCCTGGACCTTCCTACTGCCACTCCAGGGTGAGTCCTACGACCGCCGTCAGGTCTGAAGCACATCCTGCAAGGACGATACTAAAAATGCTCTCCCCTTGAAGGCATTCAATTTTCTGGTTCATATTTTGTCGGTGGAGGTAAGCCAATTCCACTGTCGGTGCCATATTAGTTGTGGCCCGTTGACACTCGCCCACCGAGATTCAATGTGTAAACTGATTTAAGTATCATTTGTACATTATGTGAAGGCTTATGAACATTTTACTATTCTCTTGCGATGTACTGCTTAATAGATTGTGAAGCTTGGGATAACAATTCTCTGCTCGTCATCTTTTTGAGAATAAATAAATGTATCAAAGCATCGAGTGCTCTAACACTCGCGACATCCGAAGAAGTGGGTATTTGGCGACGCTATAAACACAGACGTGGCCGCGCAGCCGATTAAACTTTTGAGGGCACTACGCTGCAGCGTTGGTCTCACGGCGCAAAAGCTGCAGTTTTTTGTGTGCGGGAAATGTTGTTTGCCGTTCGTCTTCGTGGGTAGAGTTAGGCAATGTCAGTGGCCTCGTCAGGGAGTTGTTAATATCGACACTCGCCGCTGAGGTGTAAACATTTCCACGCTGCTGGCATCTCTTCTCTTAGTCTCCGCAATCCATCGATGTATGTGCGCAAGTGCTACAATGTCACCTGGTCCCGCGTCCCATCGATGTATTTGCTCGTCCAGGGCTTTCATGTCACCTGGTCCCGTGTTTTATCGATGTATGTGCGCTGTCAGGTGCTTCAATGTCACATAGTCCCGTGACCCATCGATGCATGTGCTCGTCAGGTGCTTCAATGTCACATAGTCCCGTGACCCATCGATGCATGTGCTCGTCATGTGCTTCAATGTCAACTAGTCCCGTGACCCATCTATGTATGTGCTCGTCAGGTGCTTCAATGCCACATAGTCCCGTGATAATCGATGCATGTGCTCGTCAGGTGCTTCAATGTCACCTAGTCCCGTGATCCATCTATGCATGTGCTCGTCAAGGGCTTCCATGTCACCTAGTCCCGTGACCCATCGATGTATGTGCTCGTCAAGGGCTTCCATGTCACCTGGTCCCGTGACCCATCGATGTATGTGCTCGTCAGGTGCTTCAATGTCACATAGTCCCGTGACCCATCGATGTATGTGCTCGTCAAGGGCTTCAATGTCACCTGGTCCCGGAACCCATCGATGTATGTGCTCGTCAAGTGCTTCCATGTCACCTGGTCCCGTGACCCATCGATGCATGTGCTCGTCAAGTGCTTCCATGTCACCTGGTCCCGTGACCCATCGATGTATGTGCTCGTCAAATGCTTCCATGTCACCTGGTCCCGTGACTCATCGATGCATGTGCTCAAGTGCTTCCATGTCACCTAGTCCCGTGACCCATCGATGTATGTGCTCGTCAAGTGCTTCCATGTCACCTGGTCCCGTGTTCCATCGATGTATGTGCTCGTCTAGTGCTTCCATGTCACCTGGTCCCGTGTTCCATCGATGTATGTGCTCGTCAAGTGCTTCCATGTCACCTGGTCCCGTGTTCCATCGATGTATGTGCTCGTCAAGTGCTTCCATGTCACCTGGTAACGTGTCCCATCGATGCATGTGCTCGTCTGGTGCTTCCATGTCAGCTGATTTTTCATTTTTAGCAGATCAGAAATGTCGTCTGTTGGCCATCCATGTATCTAACAAACCTCACGATGTGCATCGCTGTTGCAGCTACCTCACCAGCTGATGGCGGTACTACTACACTAAATGTTGCCGCTGCTGCATGAGCTGCTTACGTTACTGCACCAGCTGTTACCGCCACTGCATCAAATGGTGTCGCTATTGTACCAGCTATTGTCGCTACTGCATTAGCTTCTGCCGCTACTGCACCAACTGTTGTTCTTACTGCACTATCTGTTGCCGCTACTGCACCAGCTGTTGCCTATATTGCACCAGCTGTTGCCTTTACTGCACCTGCTGTTGCCGTCTGCATCAACCATTGCCGCTACTGCGCAAGCTGTTATCGTTGTTGCAGCTGCTCTTATCTCTGTTGCACCTGCTGTTATCGTTGTTGCAGCTGCTGCACCAGCTGTTGCACGGTGCCTACACACATTCCAGTGCGGCGCGTCACTGCCGCAACGTGCTGCTGTTACCCCTCCCCTCTCCCCCGCGGTATACGTGCTACCGCTCGCCAGCAACTGACGTGCTGTGTTAATGAGTCAAATTCTTCAGTTTCTGCTCAATTGGTTGGGTTGCCAGCGGTGCCGATTTCCTCGTCAGTGTTGATCACTTACCTCTTTTGTTGCTGGCTCTATTGTCTTGGTCTATCCACTATTCCTTAAACATCAACTTAAAGAACCATTTACCTTACAATCCAGTTAACTTCTTGCTTACAATATTCCATTCTGTTTTCACTGATTGGACTTCTGGTATTTCGACGTTCCTTCTGATGGGCTCCCTCGCCCCAGGCACTCGGTCCCCCCTCTGTGCTACTGATCTCTCATCACCGTGCAGTCGTTCCTGCGCACGTCTCCATTTCTGCTCTTGGCCAACAGCTCTCTTGTGCAAGCGATGCTACCTTTTAAACATCATAGCCAATCTTTACGAAGTGTGTACGGAACACGTGACGTAGTTTGCATGCAACGTTCGTGGATGTAGTTTTTCACTGTTCTTCTCAAAGACATGACCTGAGCCCATCTCAGGTCATCTCGTGGGCACCCATGCGCTAGTTATCGTGCCTGAAGAGCACTCGCGGTCACTCGGCAAAGCTGTCTTATATCAGAGGCCTCATTCCTGATGGAGCAGCCAATGTCATCTGAGAATAGGGTGAAAGCCTGAGTGGATCACCGGTATAGGCACTATGCCAGACCTCCTAGTGTTTCGAAGTTTGCCAGTTATTGAACACGCTGTAGAATGGCGACCGTCGCGACAGGCGTCACCGCCCGTCACGAGTCTTTTCTATGTCTCGCAGGCACCATTACTCCACTTGAAAAACGGCAGTGCGAAAAGTGGGGCCCTATACCGTAGTGTGGAAGTCGAATGTTTTACAGTTCATACACTCTAGTCGTGAAGAGTATGCCGCATCGTTCACATACCAGATTCAGGTCAGCCACTACAGACAGTTACCGCACGATTGTGACTAGAAGCAGACACAGACGATTGTTACCTCACGATTGGGTTAAGGAGCAGACACAGATATGCAATGACTGGGAGCCAATCACGAAGCTCCCAGTCATTGCGTCCTGCTTAGTGGTCGTCTTTAACATTGCTGGGGTCCAGGCGGCGTCAGTGAGTGACGCCAGCGCTGCTCGTGATTCATCGCGACCACGTTTGATCAATGAGCGAGAACAATTGGCTCTGTCGATGACACCTCTGTGTGGGATGGCTGGTCCGGCACTGACAGGATAGCCATCAATTACTAGCATTGGCTTTTGTTGACGCCAGTTGGCAATGAAGTATTTCCGCCTTCATGGTGTCCAAGATCAATGGAGTGAGGTTTGTTGACGGTTTAAGGCCTGCTTAAACCGTCAACAAATCTCACTGCATTAATTGCTTCGGCCGTTTTCGCCCTTAAAAATACCAAATCTTGTGGGAACGATAGAATAGCATTACAGTACTTCAAAGACGGGTTACAAGTTATTTTGCCTTATCTCCAGCTGCTCATCAACACATCCATTGAAACAAATACCTTCCCTCAAAATTGAAAACACGCACTAATCAAAACTATCCAAATAAAAGGAGAGGTAAACGACCCTTCAAATCACAGACTCATAAGCCTCCTACCAGTAACTTCAAAAATCATGGAAAATATCATTGCACGTCAACTCCTTCACTACCTAGAAGAGGCGAACCTGATCAATGAATGTCAGTATGCATACAAACGGAAGACCTTTACTGAAGACGCGCTGCTGATAATTTCCGAACTCGTTTACAAAGCTATAGACGAAAATAGTCTATCATTACTCGTGCTGCTGGACCTCTCTAAAAGATTCGATATTGTAAATCACGATATTTTGCTGCAAAAACTGCTACAACTAAACATCCAAACACCCTGGTCTGAAAGCTATCTCAGGCAGCGGGCCCAGTCTGTCGTGTTCATGGAAAAATCACCTCTTTTCCAAGACAGGTAAATTTCGGGGTTCCACAAGGATCGATTTTTGAACCGGCTCTTTTCCTTCTGTTTATCAATGACATAAACTGTGGAAACCCTCTCGACAATGCCAGAATGACATTATACGCACACGATGTTCAATTGCTGTTCGTTAGACCTGCAAACGAATTAGAAAAGCTGAAGAAGGACGCAGAAACAGCGCTGACCCACATAAATAATTGGTGTTCTTCAAATGGGCTTAAAGTTGAAACAAGTAAAACACAGTGGATTATCCTAGGATCCAAAGCAAACACACGGAGGGTTCCCGAATAATTTTCTGTTGACTTTATGGGCGCAAAAATCCCTCTTGACAACAAAGTCAAAAATCTGGGAGTGTGGCTTGATCCCAATATGACTTTTGGACATCATGTTGATAAGCTCTGTTCCAAACTGAATGGTACACTAATGTTCCTCAGTCGAACGAAGAATCAACTCGACTTCAAGTCCAGACTTCTCGTAATTAATGCTGTGATTTTTTTACATTTAAACTACTGCTCACCATTTGGGGTAAGTGCACGAAAACATTACTCTCAGACATTCAACGCAGCATAAACTTCACCGCAAAAGTAGCTCACGATGGGAACTTAGGATAGAGCGATCACGTGACACCAATTCTAAAGAAACTTGAGTGGCTGAACATCCAGGAACGACTAGAACTGAGCGAAGCAGTACGAGTTTGTAAAATTCAGAACAAGCTCTCTTGTTCCAACGGTGTTGTATTGACAACTCGAAAAGCGGCCCATCAACGATCAACACGGAATGAAAATAACATTGACACCGAGTTCAGAAGAACAGAGATTGGGGCCAAAGCTTTCACTATTTCAGGTCCAAAGAGCTTCAACAAGCTACCAGCTTACATTCAGAATTGCGCAACCGTATCTTCATTCAAGCAGAAATGTACCACTCTATTGCTTGCTCGCAGACTAACGCAAAACTGGTAACGTAAAACTATATTTTCCAGCTCGCTCAGAGTATCAACACTACCATCGTGTCAACAAAACACTAACATAACCTCACATACTATGTTTCTCTGATCTCTCTTTCTATTTGTCTTTGAACAAGTAGAAGCTGCCAATTCAAACACGACTGCACTGTTGCAGAATCTTGCTGTCCCGATTGACTTGACTTTGCATTGTTCTGGCCCTAAAATAAATTATCTGTGCATTTGAGGACAATTGTTTTATACGCGATGTAGATATATATGTTTCTTCGTGCATAATGTGTGTACTCTGTTACCGTTCCACAAAAATACCACACTGATTGGTGTATTTGTTTACTATGCCAGTGGTTCTCTAACTTCGTAGATCCACCCCATACCGTCGCATTTATTGCTATTGAATTGATAAGGCTGTGGGTCTGAATCAAGAATTCGTACTAATTACTATGCAAAAGATATCAATGTCAAATAGAAACATCTTATTTGATCAGGATATAACGCACACTCGTTGTGAACCTCAAACCTACCATGATAGCCCTTCCGTCGTGACACGTTACAGAGAGCTTATTGTTCCACGAGAATAACACATCGCTTGTGCACGAGGAAACTTTTTTTGTTTTGTATATTATAATGATGATATTTTCTCTGTTATATGTTTTTGTTTTGTCAGTGACTCTCTGTCTCACATAGACCCACTCATACCGTCGCATTCTTTGCTACCCAATGAATTAGGCGTATAGCTGAATTAGCAATTCCCACTCTAATTAACTGTTATATAAGAGATCCAAATGTCGGAACGGAACACCTTGTGTCAACGGAATACAGTGCATATTTATAGTGTACATTAAACCTTAACCCTGGCAGCTTTCTCGTCGTGACATGTCTCGGCAAGAGTCTTGTTCGTATGTGCAGCTGGGAAAGTGAAATGTCTCCCACCGCTCGCACAGAGCTCCAATTACTCAGTCACAGGTTCTTATCTTGTTCATTTCACCGATTGTAGATTTACTATGTATAAATTGATTGGTAAAGAGAATAACATACCATCTGTGTATGAATAAACTTATTTATTTTATTTTGCTTCCCGGAAAAGGAGCCTACGAACATGAGTGAACTCTGAGTAGTCGTGCAATGCTGTGATAGTCATCACTACAGGAACGAGCCTACGAACATGAGTGAACACTCTGAGTAGTCGTGCAATGTTGTGATAGTCATCACTACAGGAACGAGCCTACGAACATGAGTGAACACTCTGAGTAGTCGTGCAATGCTGTGATAGTCATCACTACAGGAACGAGCCTACGAACATAAGTGAACACTCTGAGTAGTCGTGCAATGCTGTGATAGTCAGCACTACAGGAACGAGCCTACGAACATAAGTGAACACTCTGAGTAGTCGTACAATGCTGTGATAGTCAGCACTACAGGAACGAGCCTACGAACATAAGT
>SDVV010027587.1:0-12082 GCA_016164225.1 Gammarus roeselii | reverse complement strand
CGGGCAAGTGGCCTCCGTTGACCTCAGACATCAGCGTTTGAAGGTAAAATGAACCATACAGTACATGTTTATCGACACGACGCTTGGTCTGCTCACAGACGGGTGAATGGCCACCACACAGTGAATGGTCCGCTTTTAGTTCATACTGGAATGTTCGTGTGGAAGTTATTGCAGTATACATTGGATATGTTCATTGTAGTATTATATAATCATTGAAGTCCTGTTTTCACAGTATATACTAGAATTAATGACTGTGGCACATAAATTGATGTGTTGTACCAGGTGTAAAATAAGCTTTGACAGATGCTGTCAATAAATTTTGATGATTACTATTAGTAAATTTTGTGAATAAATATTTCACAGCACACAAGTGCATGATACGAGCTCCGCATGACACAAAATGGCTACAAACCCGTAGCCTGAAGAGTCGTTGGGGAATTGTTCAAGGAAATGGAATTGAGAGATGAATGAATTTAGTGATGAGGTGCACATCCGCCACCGCGGACCATTAGTAAATATTTAACCTTTGCTTCCGCAATTCGACATCAGGCTCGCATCCGCATCCGCGTATATAGGATGCGAATATCATGCGGCACGGAACAAAAAAAAATACAGCGTTACATCTCTCTAACGATCATCATAACACAGTCTTTCTGAACGAATAACTGGCCAGGGCAATCATTCTCAGCAATATTCTTCACTATAAGCAAATATCGTCAGGAAGATCTTATTTCGCAACCATAAAAATCAATGAAAGATCGCTCTGTAGACATTTATTTGAAGATCAATATCGATGGATACAGAATGATCGTACAACGTTGCTTCCATGTCCAGTCAATTCCGACTTACAACGATTTACAGCGAAATATAATAAAATATGATATATGTGTTGTCATGGTAAGTTGTGAATTTGTATATTCAGAAAAAAATATTTTGCAGCATCTTTTTCATCATTATCATGGATTTTTTATTCCCGATTTACAAAAATCTCACAAAAATCAGATCGGACTTTAAAAAACGAACGGGCTCCGTCCGAATGGCCCAAACGAAGCAATAATGACAAAAATTGTAAATGGATTATCCAGTTACGAAATATTCGAACACCGGGGTCATAATGCAAATAACATCTATTACAAATGAGTCAGTTTGTGAAAATTGGGTGGCAAACATCATTCATTGCACAAAAAAAACTAGCGATTGATGATATATTGAACAAAGTTCATACAGTGGTCTGATTGAGGGATTTGATCAGTGTAGCAATCAAGGGTAGAATCATAACCGATATTTTAACTTTATGGAGAAGTTTAATCACCTGAAACAATCCGAAAACGATATACATTATATAACTCAATCAGAAAAACTTGAGAGGATAAACATCAATATCATTATAGTGCATTCTCCAATCTTTAATATGATAAGAAAGTTACTTCGATTCTGAAATGTTTAAAGTGGGTTAACTGCACTAACAGTTTAAGAGGCACCAAAGGTCTTGTAGGACCTCCAGATAAAGAAAGTTAAACAGAATGACTTAGCAATATAATAAGACCAGAGGAGGGCGCATATAGTGTTTACAAATTGTCACATGATTGTTAAACGCTCTACCGATCAAAGGTAGGCCACCAGAACAACAAAATGTAGTTTCATAGATAGTTACTGTGGTAGGCTCATAGACTTGTAAATTTACAGAGAGGTGGGCTCATTGACTCAATAGTTTATACAGAGCTGGGCTTTCAGATTTGTAGATTTGACAGCTGAAGGCCTCGTGAACATTAAACCGCTTGATATGTCTTTGTCAAAGGTGAGTTAGCCGCACTTCACCTCCCCTCTCTCGATCATTCTTTCTCCCGCACCAGGACTGTATCGATGACCCTTCACGATATACAGTGGTCACGTCTCGGACACCGTTACTGAAAACAAGACCTAGGTAATGCCCATCGCTGCTTCGAGTAGCGAAAAATAAACCAAGATGATAAAATAATGTTCTCAATGTTATCATATTGAGTAAGCAATAACTAACTCAATGATAATAAAGTCAATTATTCAAAAGGTTAAGAAATACATCGTTCTAATATCTGCTACGGAAATTTAGTTGTTTAATGATGAACTATTTACGTAACTGGTCGTTCTTGTCAATAATGGTAAATGTGGATATCGGCATTCGCGTTTGTGCTGACATCTCATCTAATAACTGCATCCGCGTATCTCAAAATTTAAACATCCGCATTCACATCCGCGGATGTCAAAAAAGACATCCGATCCATCATAACGATGCACACTGATCACTGATAAATAGACCCCCTTATAAGATAATTTTTATTGATAATAAATATAACAGTTACATAATAATTTACATGCAGTATTAAAAGGTTGAAGCCCCACACACATATTCTTCGTGCACAAATGTCGATTTCCGGACACGTTTGTGACGATTTTTTCAACCTTGTTGACCAATCAATTCGATCACTGTTGTATTAATCAATTTACACGTGCCATATCTTGTATCAATTTCAAATTATATTTCGCGATTGTGTGATTTATAACTGTATCTACGATATTCGCACTGGTATTATTTTCGTTTGCTATATATGTTGTCATATTATAACCGAATGTCACATCACACGTGATTTGTTTAGAGATATATGAGCTTATTTGTAAATCAATTAAATAAAAAAAAATATCAGCAATGAAATAACTAGAGTTGTGGTATATATCTTTAGACGATGCTCGAAAAATCGTGACAGCTCCATGATGACTCGAGTAATAGTGTTTTAACTAGAGTTCAGCTATATATTTTTACTCATATGTTAGGCATAATTCATGGATCGATATTCAACAAAAGCATGACGTCACCAAGACGCGTTATGTCATCAAAACACCCCTGCGCATAGGGACCTCGAAACAGCCCTGCGTGTAGGGACGTCAAAACATCCTTGTTTCAATACGTTAGGATGGCAGTCCTGGGTGAGAGAGCAACCTCGGGCACTGGTTGTCCTGCCCATCCCACCAGTCAATGAGAGAGCGGGCCTCAGACGATGGCCCGCCTCGCCCATCACACCAATCAATGGGAGAGCAATATCGGACGCTGGTTACCCCGCCCATCCCACCAGTCAATGAGAGAGCATCCTCGGACGCTGCTCGCGCTAAAATCACGGTACCGTGGCAATACCTTCTGTGTTTCGGTGTGAAGAGGACCTGCGCTTGAACATCTTCCCGAGGTGAGATATTTAAAGTGAACTTATATAAATTTTATTTTAGTATCAGTGTTATGATACGTGGTATTGTAGACAAATATTGGTATTGATAACGTTATTTTGGGTGTTTCCACGCTAGGAGACCTTATATATTTCCTGTTCATATACGTTATAATGCCACACATGCTCATGACTGCAGTGTTGGGTGCTCACGGGGCCTTATCTATTGATCGCGAAAAAGCACAACCTCCCGCAAAGGGTGCGGTGGCCAACATGTTTTACGCGGTCACGTTCGAACATGTTTTTCGCAGCAGTTTATGCTGTTGTATGATTCTTCTATACAGTGAATGTATAACAGTGCTTACGAGTGTTATGCCAGTGTTCCGAAAACGTGTGCTACTTTATGAACTATCCCAGAACCTGTCTATCCCGTCTTCCTCCTCAAGTTTCACTAGTTTATTTCATTTAAAATGCCTTAGGCAACCTATCCAGGAATATTTGAATGACGTCATTGAGGGGGGATTCAAAATTTATTTAGGTATAAAGACATTTTATCAAAATAACAGAGAACAGCGTGAGCTGTTCTGAAGACAACATTTGCAACCTATGTGAATTTAATATTGACTTATAGCTAGGGTTGAGGAGTAAGGACCAACCGATTGGCATTGATTGGAGGACATCCTCTACTCTCCACTTTTCAATATGTCGAGGCAGATGCAAGCATTGCATGGGACCAATAACTTCAGGAAAAATAAGCAGAGTAAGTCGGATCACCGACGTTTACTTCATCATGACTATTTACTGTTTCAATTGTCATTTACTAAAAAGCTTGTGAGCAGAAAATGTCCGACATGAGGTTGTCTATTACATTACTCACACATTGTTTGGCGTACGATGACACCAACTTGACACTAACTGCAGAGTTAGCATGGCATATTAAAATATGGACACGTGAAATAAATATTTCAATGAGTCATAATCGATGGGTACAATAAATGAACGGATTTCTACATGAACAAGATAATTGAAAATTCTAGCGTATAAGGCGAGAAAAAAAGAAAGCATCTATAAGATGAAACCGATGAAACATAAATAGTTGACTCGGTAAATTGCATAGCAGAAGTAAATTACAATTCAAGAATTTCTGCACGCACAAGTTCAAACAGGTATAATTTTAGTTTACGTTTTAAGGTAGCAATACTTCTGCCCATCCTTATATCTATGGTAATCGAATTTCAGGTTTTAGCAGCTCTTTTTTTTAATAGTTAGGACTGTGTTGGCGAGTTTCGGGCATCTTTGCTTCTCGCCTATAAAACTGCGTTAAATGATATCTCAGTAAACGTTTATGTAACGTACATTATCGTTCATAGAGGACATTTTTTAGTTACGGCACCTTCACCGACATTATATTTACACCCCGATCCACCAAATAAATCAGGCGACCTATCTCCAAAAAATTACCATATCACTGTAGCGTCAGTATATGCTATTTGTGGCATGTTTTTTGTAGAATAAAGGCGTTGAACTTTATGCGTCGTGTGTCACTATCATTTCAAACAATTTTCCTCCATCTCTGTTGATTCATTTTCACACAAGACTTTTTCTGACCTTGATTTCTAGTTCGGAGATGTGTTCTTCCAATGAATTACCTGAGATATTTTTCGCTAGGAACAAACAAAGCAGGTTCATGCTCGACTCTTTCATCTTGATCATCAAAATAGTCTACGTTGAATGCAATGTTTCATTGTTCATCTTGTTTTTTATCTTGAACCAGTCATTACAGAATTCTTCTACATGCTCTACGCTTCACTCTCCCTGTTACTGTATTCCCAGATAAATGTTAATAGTAAAACTTGCAAATGTGTGATTTTGATACATTTTGACTGCTGTCCAGCGATGAGTCATAGAGAAAAAAGTCCTCCGGTTTCTATATTCTGCACTGGGGTCCTACGCCATACAGACAACAAACCGCGTGTAGACATCACTATATATACTCTAACTAGTTGGACAATGAAACATAAATATTCAGGTTTATATTTATTTACATAGTAGGATGGTTATAACATATTAGGAATATCGACATCTACATCCTAGTAATATATACATCAACATCTCAGGAACATCTACATCAACATCTTGGGAACATTTTATGAATAAAACCTTAAGACGTGGATGTACTTTTGTCCCGACTGTACTCGCCAAAGATTGCCTCACCCGGTTTACGTTTCTTTCAAGTTAACTCTACGTTAACATCGACATCATCATCCACGACACATATTTTCCTCTTTTTAGAGACGGTAGGTTCCAATTCAATGCATTTTATGGGAATATCAGGATAGCCACAGGCAAGAGTTGAGCACGCGTCAACATAGTAGCGCTTATTTTCAAATTTACTTTGGGAATTCTTAATAGTGCGTACAGTTTGAAGCTGGCATGCTTGTGCGCGAATGTTGTGTATGTTTTTAATGTGTGGGTATGTTTTCTCGTTATGGATATCTCTGTATTGTTCATGGCTGATTTTGGCTTGTGTCTGGTAATTGGCACCTTTTGCAGCTGATTTTATGGTGTTGGACTCGAGCAACATACTCTAACACTTTTTTGTTTGCAAACATATGATTCATATGATACATATGAAACTGCAAAACGATATGGTGATGGCGGTTACGCTATTGTTGGATGATGCAGGAAGTGACCCTTACTGAAGTGAGACCTGTCCGCAACTTAGCCTCGCAACTCCGCTACCTAACCTCTCAACCTTGCATGCTAACCTCGTAATGTTCGCAAGCCCTAGCGCAAGCCTGCAATCCGCATTTGTCCCCATTCCGAAACAACCCGAGTTCAGCCTACTGCTCCGGAACAACCCAGAGCTCAGCCTACTGCTTCGGGGCATTTTGACACTCAGCCTACTGATCCGATACGTGAGCCTATCTTTTATCCGCCTACCTCTAAAGGAATTTTGGAAAACAATTTTGTAATTTTGTTACTTCAAAATTTATAGCATGCACTGAACATGTCAACATATTTTCCATGATTACATTTGGAGGTGAGGAGCTAAAGACACACACTGTATCTAAATAAGCCAATTTCAAAGACTCTAAGGCATTGTAAATGTTAAAATGAACAAATTAATTGAGGATGGAGCTGTTGACATCAAGGACTGGGTATTAAACACAAAAGCTACACAGCTGACAAAAAACATACTTTGAGGCAATCTGATTGAGTATCTCTAAGTAGATTTACAAAATAAATTAAAGAAACAGGAGTTAGAATGTAGTGGGACGGATATTAATGGAAAAAAACGTATGGGGGTTATATTCCATGGCCCAAAAAATGCTCAGGCCGTCATCACATTGTCAACTTCAAGTCAGATAACCATAATTGGGTGCTCACATTCCCCATCGCGCACTTCCACTTGCCTGAAAATACTCACCTCTCAAAAAAAGACGTTAATCAGTTTACTTATCTCCCGTACAGAGACACATAATTCCAATTTCCAAACCTTGCCTTGAACAAGCTTTTGGCTTTAGAGGATATCCCTCTTATAGAAAGGGAATGAGTCCTAAACATAAGACTGTATCTTCTCACAAAAGAGAAGAAGGGTTATGGTCCTGTTAGTATTTACAGGGGAGTTTACACGCCAGTGAGAAATGCACTGTCCATCTTGTGCAAATTTTAGATGCCAACGATGTCGCGCTCATTCAGTGTTTCTCTACATTTATGAAAACATTCAGATATACGACCCTGAGAGACAACTTTTTTGTTCATTCTGCATGCAGGGGATGAAAGCGAAAAAGCTGGACACGTAAAACTGTGTTCGTCGAGTAGTGGCATGCAAATCATCAGTATGCCTGAAGGAGGCGAGATGTACCAATTCTCAGCCATGCATGCAACAATAAAACCACCCGTTGTTGCGTATTATGACTGTGAATCTGTTCTGAAGCCTGGAACAGAGGGGAAAAATGTAGTTGGCATACACAAGTTGTGCATGTACAGTTATATCCTAGCCGATATAGACGGAGAAAATTGTAGGACATAAAATATTCGATTCGACTTTAGTCTCCCTCGAGGATATGGAGACGGATCTCGTCAAAAATATCTTGCTGGAGAATAATTATATGTTAACCTTATCCTTGAATCCCGACCAAGTCCTCACATGACAAGACTTAAAAAAAATATTGCGATAGCAGAATGCGTGAGTGCTGCGGGGACACTGTTGGAGAAAAAGATGAAAAAAGTGTTCGACGCCATAATCATTAAATCGAAGGCGTCTTCGGACCCAATAAAAAAAATGTTATCAGGCAACTATATTGGGCCTCTTTAATTTAATTGTAACTTCAGAATCACGGAGAAACTCAGGTTCATGCCCTTTATAGCTCCCAATACATCAGCCTATGACATGAGATTTATATTGAGAGGATTGGACGGCCCTAACTTCTCGAATATCCGTGTGTTGCCGAAACAATATGAAAAGTGAGCAGCATCTCCGTCTCCTTGAACGATGCCACGAGCATGTACGGCGTCAAGTTCATCGACTCCTACTTCTTTCTCAACTCAAGTTTAGATAATCTTGCCAAAAATCCTACGGATAGTGGTCCTGGAAAACCGCTCATCAAATCGCATTTCACAAGTTTCGGGTACAGTGACAAGGTTCCAGAACTCGCTACTCGAAAGGGTCATTTCTGCTACGAAGTCATCATATCAGATTATGTGCTGGACCAAACATTTATCCAATCGCAACACGACTTTCACAGTCAACTTCGAGGCAAAGGAATATCGGACTCTGATTATGATGAAGTGATTGAAATGTGGCAGGCAGCCAATTGTCAGACCCTTTGTGACTACATGATGATTTATCTGTTAATTGACACAATGCTACTGGCCAAAGTCTTCCAAAAGTTTAGGGAGACCATGACACGCGACTACACCCTAGATCCCGTTTATTTTGTGAGCGCCCATGGCTTTGCAGTGCAAGCTGCCCTCTACGACGGCAAGATGAAACTGGAGCTGGTCAAAGTTATCGATCTACTCCACTTGATTGCCAAAACTACAAGAGGCGGATTTGTGACGTTGGCGGAAGGTCTTCCCATTATGATTAATCCCCGATACAAAGACTTTGACCCTGAACAACCTGTGTCTCCAGCAGCAATGTGGAACTTTAACAGCCTTCATGGTGGATGCTTGAGTGAACCCCTTATCATTGGTGGAATCCCCGAGCTCACACCGGAAGAAATTCAAACATCCGTCATGGTAAACGAGGACTGTTCTGGCGAATACCCGTACATTGTCCGTACAAAGTTAGCAACGAAGTTGCACGAAAAACAGACGAGTTGCAACCTCTGCTACATCACAAAGAAGTCAACTTGGACGATGTGTCACACTACACAAACAAATTTTCGGCAGGCTCGGAACATCTCAAAAACAGGAAACGAGCAGATCGTAAGCGAATTGCTAGTCAGCAACCCCAAACTGACTACCTCGTGGCCCTGGAATTATTGCAAGTACTCCTCAGGCAAGGACTGGAAGTGACCAAGGTTCATAGAATTTCGAATCAAACAGGAACCTGTCTTCAAATCCTTCATTATGAAATATATCCAAAAAAACTCAAAAATCTCCGAGCTCCTCCGAAAAGTCTCTATATAAACTGCTCTCAAATAGTATATACGGGAAGCTTTTTTTCAATCCGCTCAATGCAAGTCTAGAAGTAAAGGTCGTGTGCACAGTCAACTAGTTCCGAAAACACGCTGCCAACCCCCTCCTGAAAATCTGCCATCGACCCATCGACCCCGAAACAGTCATCATGATCCTCAAGCAGAAAAATGTTCGAATGGTTCACCCACTCCAAGATGGATTCTACGTGCTTGAGAAAGCTGAAGCAAAAGTCTACAGCTTCTTTTATAACACTATACAACTTGAATACGGTGACAAAGTCTTGCTTGTCCACTCTGACCAAGACTCGTTGCTGCTCCAGTTCAAGGTGTGGCCGATATTGAAACAGAAATGCGGCAAGCTCCTCAGGCTGAATACATGGACTTCTCCAACTACCTTAAAAATCATCCTTTGTACGATGAAACAAAGAGAGGACAGCATGGGCTACTGAGAAGCGAAACGGGCAAAGGCTACCTGAGTAAAATCATATATTTGCAACCAGAGTGTTACAGTATGTTGATCGAGTCCGACGCCACAAAATCAGCTGCAAAAGGTGTCAATTACCAGACACAAGCCAAAATCAGACATGAGCAATACAGAGATATCCATAACTATAAAACATACACACACATTGAGACCATATACAACATCCGCGCACAATCATGCCAGCTTCAAACTGTACGCACTATTAAAAATTGGCTAAGTAAATTTGAAAATAAGTGCTACTATGTTGACGCCTGCACAACTCTTGCCTATGGCCATTCTGCTATTCCCAAAAAATTCATTGAAGAGGAACCTACCGTCTCTAAAAAGAGGAAACGATGTGTCGTGGATGATGATGTCGATGTTATCGTGGATTTAACTTGGAAGAGATGTAAACCGGGTGAGGTCGTCTTTGTCGAGTACACCCGGGACGAAAGTAAATCCACGTCTTCAGGTTTTGTTGTTTATAGGTTTCTAAGATGTTGATGTCAATGTTACTTAGATAATGATGTAAATGTTCCTAATATGTTGTAACCATGCTTCGGTGTAACTAATTTTAAACTTGGAGATATATGTTTCATTGTCCAACTAGCTGGAGTATATATTGATGTCAACAAGCGGTTTGTTGTCAGTTTGACGTAAGACCCCAGTTCAGGATGTAGGCACCGGAGGACTTTTTTGTCTCTGTCTCATCGCTATGCAGCAGTCAAAATGTATCAAAATCACACATTTTCAAGTTTTACTAACGACAACAGTAACAGAGAGAGTGAATCTTAAGACATATAGAAGTATTCTATAATGACAGGTTAAAAAAGAAGAACACGATGAACAATACAATATTGTATTCTACGTAGACCGTTTTGATGATATAAATGAAAGAGTTGGGAATTAAACTGCTCTGTTAGTTCCTAGAGAAAAATATGTCAAGTAATGCATTGGGAGAACACATCTCCGAGCTAAATATCAATGTTAGAAAGAGTCTTGTGCAAAAATGGATCGTTAGAGATGAAGGAAAATTGTTTGAATATGATAGTGACACACGACGCATAAAGTTCAACGCCTTTATTCTACAAAAAACGCTACAAATCAAATATACTGAAGTTACGAAGAAGTAGTACTATTGTTGAAGGTAGATCGGCTGATTTGATGGGTGGAACGGGGTGTAAATATAATGTCGGTGAAGGTGCCGTGGACGAAAAATGTCCTATGTGTACGATAATGTACGTTAGATAAACGTTGACTCGAATATCGTTTCACGCAGTTTTATGGGCGAAAAGCCAAGATGTCAATGACAAAAACAAAAAATAGAGAAGCTTTAAGAGGAGAATGAGATCAGCAGGTTCTGGGGCAGCTCATAAAACAACACACGTAATCGTAACACTGTCATACCACTCGTAAGCACTGCTATATTTTATACGGTATAAAAAATCACAGAAAAAGCAAAAACTGCTACGAGAAACCAATTCGAACGTGACATGGAAAAAAATGTATGCCACCACACCACCTGCGGCAGGTTGTGCCTTTTCGCGATCAAGAGATAAGGCCCCGTGAGCACTCAACACTGCAGTCCTTGCATGACTGGCATTATAACGTATGGGAACAGGAAACAGAAAAGGTCGCCTAGCGTTTCCACACCCAAAATAATGTTAACAATACTGATATTCGTATACAATACCATGTATCATAACACTGATACTAAAATAGAAGATATATAAGTTCACTCCCATTATTTCACCTCTGGAGGATATTCAAGCGCTGGTCCTCTTTACACCAAGACACAGAAGGTATTGCCACGGTACCGTGATTTTAGCGCGAGCAGTGTCCGAGGATGTTTTTTCATTGGCTGGTGGGATGGACAGAGTAACCAGCGTCCGCGGCTGCTCTCTCATTTCTGGGGGATGGGCGGGGCGGGCTATCGTCTGAGAACCGCTCTCTCATTGGCTGGTGGGATGGGCGGGTCAGCCAGTGTCCAAGGTGACTATTTCACTTAAGACTGACACCCTAACGTGTTGGAACAAGACTGTTTTGACGTCCTTACACGCATGGCTGCTTCGAGGTCCATATACGCAGGGGTGTTTTGACGACATAACGCGTCATGGTGATATCATACTCATGTTAAATGTCGATGCATGAATTAGGCCTAACATATGAGCATAAATATATAACTGAGCTCTGAATAAAACCCCATAACATGAGTCATCATGGGGTTGCCAAGATTTTTCGAGCATCGTCTAAAGATATATATCTTAACTCTAGTTATTTCAATGCTGATCATTTTTTATTTAATCGATCTACAAATAAGCCCAAATATTTATAAACAAATCACGTGTGATGTGACTTTTGGTACTAATATTAAAGCATATATAGCAAACGAAAAGAATGCCAGTGCAAATATCGTAGGTACAGTAATAAATCACACAATCGCAGAATATAATTTGAAATTGATACAAGATATGTCACGTGTAAATTGATTAACACAACAGTTATCGGATCATTCCTTTAGCAAGGTTGGAAAATTCATCATGAACGTGTCCGAAAATCAACATTCGTGCATGAGGAATATGTGTGTGGGGTTTTGAACTTTAATACTGCGGGTAAATTATTATGTAACTGTTAGATTTATTATCAATAAAAGTTATCTTATAAATGTATGCTATTATTACCCCAATACACTCAAAGGACTAGCAATGAAATTGCAGATATGAAGCAAGACATGCAATGAATTGCAATACAGTATGCCTAGCATTGAAAATGCGATAAAA
>SDVV010027586.1:0-12083 GCA_016164225.1 Gammarus roeselii | reverse complement strand
CGGCTCCATGTATCAGCTCTGCCGTCAGGGGAACAGAAATGACAGACCTCTTTACTTACGGCTCCATGTATCAGCTCTGCCGTCAGGGGAACAGAAATCACAGACCTCTTTACTTACGGCTCCATGTATCAGCTCTGCCGTTGGGGAACAGAAATGACAGACCTCTTTACTTACGGCTCCATGTATCAGCTCTGCCGAAGAAGAACAGAAAATAATAGAAAATGTGCTTAAAGTTACTTGACTGAAGCTTCGACCCAATTGAAACGGGAGTGTTTTATCGTCAAAAAAAAAACAAGAATACTCCATGTTTAAATTATCTGGCAAAATCAGGGCTAGATGCTCGGTGCACTGAACCTATGTTGTTGAAAGTAAAGAAATGCATCATTTAAATTACCTTGAAAAAAGATTCACTACGTGAATGTTGAGCCGGACGACTACATTCACGGTCACGCCATGGCCCCACATCACGAACGTGACGACTACAGTCACGGTCACGCCATGGCCCCACATCACGAACGTGACATCTACAGTCACGGTCACGCCATGGCCCCAAATCACGAACGTGACGACTACAGTCACGGTCGCGCCATGGCCCCACATCACGTACGTGACGACTACAGTCACGGTCACACCATGGCCCCACATCACGAGCGTAACGACTACAGTCACGGTCACGCCATGGCCCCACATCACGAACGTGACGACTACAGTCACGGTCACGCCATGGCCCCACATCACGAGCGTAACGACTACAGTCACGGTCACGCCATGGCCCCACATCACGAACGTGACATCTATCGACCCTACCGCCATCTGTTGAGCAGTGGAAGGCAAGCGCCCACGGGTAAGGATAACAAACGGTGGCAGGTATCCACTTTGCACGGCACACTGGCTGCTGTTGTGTCCCTGGTTATGAAGGTTGTGGGGCTGAGTGGCCATTGTTTCATTGTTGCAGTGTTGCAGTGTAGTTGTCTCATTGCTGCAGTATAGTTGTTTCATTGTTGCAGTGTAGTTGTTTCATTGTTGCAGTGTAGTTGTTTCATTGTTGCAGTGTAGTTGTTTCATTGTTGCAGTGTAGTTGTTTCATTGTTGCAATGTAGTTATTTCACTATGCACATGCCACTAGTTACACTGCAACAATGAGACAACAACACTGCAACTACACTGCAACAATGAAACAACTACACTGCAACAATGAAACAACTACACTGCAACAATGAAACAACTATACTGCAGCACTGAAACAACTACACTGCAACAATGAAACAACTACACAGCAACAATGAAACATCAACACTGCAACAATGAAACAACTACACTGCAACAATGAAACAACTACACTGCAACAATGAAACAACTACACAGCAACAATGAAACATCAACACTGCAACAATGAAACAACTACACTGCAACAATGAAACAACTACACTGCAACAATGAAACAACTACACAGCAACAATGAAACATCAACACTGCAACAATGAAACAACTACACTGCAACAATGAAACAACTACACTGCAACAATGAAACAACTACACAGCAACAATGAAACATCAACACTGCAACAATGAAACAACTACACTGCAACAATGAAACAACTACACTGCAACAATGAAACATCAACACTGCAACAATGAAACAACTACACTGCAACGATGAAACAACTACACTGCAACAATGAAACATCAACACTGCAACAATGAAACAACTACTCTGCAACAATGAAACAACTACACTGCAACAATGAAACAACTATACTGCAACAATGAAACAACCACACTGCAACAATGAAACAACTACACTGCAACTACACTGCAACTACACTGCAACACTGCAACTACACTGCAACAATGAAACCACTGCACTTCGACACTGCATCAATGAAACAACAACAGTTGATCACAATTATTCGATATATTTGACCACAACTCTCCGATAGAGTTGGTCTCAACTCTCCGATAGCGTTGGTCTCAACTCTCCGATAGAGTTGATCACAACTCTCCGATTGAGTTGATCGCGACTCAACTCTCTGATAGAGTTGAAGGTGCACTGCAAAACAACCGATTCTACTTTGCAAAACAGCCAACAGAGACGCTTACTCTAGCCTACGGTTAACCGGGCTGCCCTGGCCGCCTGCTGCTAGGCTATTCGTCTGTCCATCTCATGCCTGTTTGACAGACACGTCTGTCCGCTGTGCATGAGGCTCACACGAACCGGCACGTCATTGCCTGCAAAAACCAGCGGACCTGCCTGCCAGCACCGGGTAGTGCTCCTCCCGACACACGCACGAGCAATGAGAGAACATCATACGAAAGAGCATCCCATGAAAGATCATCGTATGAACGAGCCTATTGAAGAGCATCATATGAAAGAACATCATACGAAAGAGCATCCCATGAAAGATCATCGTATGAAAGAGACTATTGAAGAGCATCATATGAAAGAACATCATACGAAAGAGCATCCCATGAAAGATCATCGTATGAAAGAGCATATTAAAAAGCATCATATGAAAGAACTTCATAATGAAAGAACATCATATGAAAAAGTATCTTTATTATGATCAGTTTGAACTCTCAATTTGTAAACAAAGGGAAATGTATGTGTTCAATGCTACCAAATAATCAGATTTGTTGTTGAGTTCGAACCTGTTTAATTATTTGTCATCGGATGCTTTTCATATTTGTCTACATGCCTCTTTTCCCATTTCCAGCGCATCATCATCTGTGTTTCTAATTTCATTTTCCCCCCAAACGCCATTCATCATCATTACCTCAAACCCCCTTTATTTTTCTCCCCCGTTCGTCTTAAGGAAGTTTTCCCTTCCCCTGGCTCTTTACCCTCCCCTGTGATTTGGGGTCCCCAGGCTACCAACCAGCCGATCATAACTGTAGTCCATAAAGAAGGTTCCAACAAACTACAGGGAAAATATATCTAGGAGCCGTATTTTAGAGGGAAAATTATCTAAATACTGTATTTTTGAGAGAGAATGTTTCTATATGCCATTTTTTAGAGGAACAATGTATCTAGATTCCGTAATTTTGAGGGAAAATTATCTAAATGCTGTATTTTTGAGAGAGAATGTTTCTATATGCCGTTTTTCAGAGGAACAATGTATCTAGATGCCGTAATTTTAAGGAAAAATTATCTTGATGTCGTAATTTAGAGAGAAAGTGTTTCTAGATGCCGTGTTTTAGAAGATAAATGTATCTAGATGCCGTCATTTAGAGTAAAAATGTACCCAGATGCTGTACTGTAGAGGTAAATGTATCTAGATGCTGTAACTTGCCCAACACTAAAAGGGGAGAGATGGGGATGGGTTCAGTGGATGGTGGTGGTTGAGGGATGATTCATCACCCACATGAAACGCATTGCTTACCTCGCCGTGCCGGGGGCGATGGAGTCGCAGGAGGCTCTGGGGCCGAGAATGCAGGTGCGAGTCCAGGTGTTTTCTCATATTCTTCTGGTGGTACATGCAACAATTTTAAGCGTTATTTGTTATCCTGGTATATTAGGAACTGGTGCGTTTGCAATGACGTCACGCAGCCAGGACCAGCTGCGGATGGGGGAAATTATGTCTCCTTATGCATGAAATAACAAAAAAAAAACTTGGACAGACCATGCACCAGCTGCTCGTTGAAGTATATAGGCTCGACCCATCTGAAACAACGGTGCATTATGACGCACCTGAGGGCAGATCATGAACGTAAATTAATGTTCGAGTTGCTGTTCGTGAATTGTTGAGTGTTGTACATTGAGATATCAGGTGTAACCATGTACCTGCACTTATATCAGGTGTAACTATGTACCTGCACTTATATCAAGTGTAACTATGTACCTGCACTTATATCAGGTGTAACTATGTATCTGCACTTATATCAGGTGTAACTATGTACCTACACTTTTATCAGGTGTTACTATGTACCTGCACTTAAATCAGGTGTAACTATGTACCTGCACTCATATCAGGTGTGACTATGTACCTGCACTTATATCAGGTGTAACTATGTATCTGCTCTAATATCAGGTGTAACTATGTACCTGCACTTACATAGGTGTATCTCACATGTATAAGCGCCCTCGAATGTATCCACAGTTCCATTCAAATATTTATGATCAGTTGAAGTCAACATCGGAAGAAGTAGGACGTGAGCAGAGCTGCTTCTCTGTTTTGTTCTTTTTTTTCTAAGACTTTCTACAGTTAAGTGGTTGAAAATAGCATATAAAGATCAGTGAACTGTAACAGAAGAATCGAATAGGGAATAATCATAATAAATTCTATTTATATTGAATTTAAAAGCTATATTCTGATGCTTAGAGGCCTCTCAACTCCAACTAGGTCGGGCGACGATCGTGAGGCTATGGCCGTGAGCGGCTCCTTCGTTTAGTCTTTATTTTGGTGGAACGTCAAACAGTTTATCGCCCAAAAACAGCAAATGGGAAATGTGACCAATCACTTTAGTATGAAATAATCAGAATAAACTCTATTAGAAAAAAATTGAAAATATAAAACAAAAGTTGAATAAAAGGTCAAGTGGTGCTTTGCAACTCCAACCGCTATCGACAATGTGGAGTGTTTAACTTAGAACAGAAAGTGAACTGCACAAAGGTTTTCAAAATATATAAAAAACCATTAACTTTATCTTACTATTGTCATCGTTTTTAGGAGTACAAGAACTAGTCCCTATATTAGAAAATCAACTAAACACAGCAATAAAATAACTTTGCAGTAAATAGATTTTCCCTCACATGAACACAGTTCCATCGGAATTTCGTCTGTTGAGGGTACTCAGCTCTCCATCCCCTCGCCTGGTACCTCCTTTCTACCCAACCCCTGCCCTCGACACCTGCGCAGAGCTTTGAACCCCAACAGTTCCCACTGAAGTGTTGAGCACCTGTTGAAATAAACAGACGAAAATTCGAAGTGAACCAGAACTCATCAAAAAGCATTTGTAAAATTTGATCACTGAACCATGGCAATCGTGTCAGTCATATATCATCAGTGGATCTGTTAGTAAAGTCGATGTAACTATAACCTTCTTGCTTATTTAAGGAAAACGAAGGGGAAAAAATATTTATCACTCATAACAGCTCTGTAAGACTCTGCTGTAACGTTTTCATCTTATATCCTTCCTATCCTTCATCTTATATCATTCCCCTCTCCCATTGTGAACGCGGCTTATTCGAGAAACGGCCGTTGAAGTGCAGCCTACCCCGTATTCTTTCCCTTGGCTAGTATCACGTAACAACAATACAATCAGTCATGCCTCCTTCGTCCCCACCCCCACCCTCTCCTCCTGGCCAAGCCCCTTTAAACCTCTACACTGAACCCCTTTAACCCTCTAAACCTCTACACACGGCTCCTTTCAAGTGCAGTTTTTCTCAACGGAATAAATAAATAGGCTGAAATTCGCGGCTAATCAAAATTAATAGAACTTACGTGGTGAAATTAAAATTTAATTGAATGTGAATAATACTGCCAAATTCAGAGCAACCAGAATTTCGAATTTTTGTGTCTGTTATTCAACCGAAATGAAAAAAGTAACAATAAATAACCCAAAGTTATGTATTATTTAGTCCCTTTTGCGTCACTCTTTACCAAGTGGAAGGCTTCGTGACTTCAATGCTAGGAGCAACTGTCCAAGGCAGCTAAGATTGTTATGTAACGGTCGCAACGCCAACAAAATACCCACACGAAGCTACAACACTACTCTGCTGGTCCGACCATCTGAGTCTCATTCCTCTCCTCACTCACGTGGAAGTGTGTCTATAGAACTAGGTCTACACATTTCACACCTATCCAGGTCCTACCAAACCTCACCACATCAAAGCGCTCCAAGCAAGGTCTCGAGAGTGCGCCAAGCAGTGTTAGCAGAACGTTCCAACCAGTCACCAGAACGCTCCAAGCAGCGCGTCACCAGGGCGCTCCAAGAAGCGTCACCAGAGCGTTCAAAGAAGAAGCGTCACCTCAACTGAGCACCTGAGTGCCCCAGCAGTGCACCAGAAAACTCCAAGCAGCGTCACCTCATCTGTGCACTCCAAGCAGTGTCAGTAGAACGCTTTAAGCAGCGTCACCTCACCTGTGCGCTCCAAGCAGTGTCAGCAGAACGCTTCAAGCAGTATCACAAGAGCGCCCAAGCAACGTCGTCAGAGCGCTCCTAACAGAGTGTCATCAGTCACAACAGTGCTAGCAGCAGCGCCACCGAAGGGCTTCAAGCAACGTCAACCTGTGTTCAATTGCTTACTGTCCTATGAGAATTCAGGGTAAGTGCGTTTCTTCGCAGCTCTTCATAACCAATTTGCTTTCAAAAGCAACTGTACACTCTTTTCAATACATCGAAGAATTATTTCAAGAAGCTATCAGCTTAGGAAAGACGCTGTACATTTTGGGAGATTTCAGTGATGATCAATTGAAATTTAAATCCAACAATGTGAAGCCGATTTTAAACAAACTCGGGCTGCATCAGCTCATGAAAAGTGCAACAAGAATTACTCCCGAATCCCAAACTGTATTGGATCTGCTCACAAGTAACAATCCGTCTTCCATTGTTACCACAGACGTGGAGCCCAATTCTTTTTTTTTCACCACCATGAAATAAACTGCACCGTTAACATCAAAAAAGAGAAGAAACTAGTATACAAAATAACCCGTCGCACAAAAAGAAATTACACCGCGGATAATTTCAGAGCACAACTAGTGGCAAACGTTGAGATGGTAAAACCGATACATAGCACAAATAACGTCACAGAGCAAGCCCAATTACTCACAGACTGTCTTCTCACATGTCAGAACGCTGTGGCGCCAACGGAAACTAAAACAATGAAAAGCATGCCAGTTAAATGGATTACGGAAAAAATGCGAAACGAAATTGCACTGAAAGAATATTTCAAACGAAGAGCAAAACGAATCATCACTTGGTTAGCTTTATTTCGAATTCAAAACAAAAGAGTCAAACGAGAAGTCAGGAGGGAAAAATTAAATCCCATCATGAGGAACTAGAACAGTGCAAAAACAATCAAAAAGAAACGTGAAATGAACTGAAAATAATTGTTCCTACAAAAAAAATATCACCTCGCCTACTTATCCAAATCCTAAAGCAGGTTCAGAGAAGTTTAACAACTACTTCGCTGGAGTTCAGAAACCGATTTTTGAAGAGGTAACCCAGGATGCTTATAAAAGTTAACAGAGCGACGTAACAGATACATGGAGTCCAAAAGCTTTCGATGGAGACAGTGACCAAGAAGCAAACGTCAAATGGAAAACAAAGCAAGTACCGCAACACGAAGTAAAACGAGCTGTATTTGCCTTGAAGAGCACAAATTCAACATGAATAGATATTTTAGCCCTCCAATATCTGAAAGACAGCCCACATCCTGCAATCTTTTTACCTTGCCTTATATCAGCACAATTATTAACACCTCCATAGCAAGTGAAACTTTTCCAGAGATCTGGAAGCATGCAATCATATAAGCAATTCTTAAATCTGGGGACAAGAATGAACCATCCAACTTTAGACCGATCAGTCTTCTGCCTGTGCTATCCAAGATACTTTAAAATGTAATGTTTATATCCAATTGATTGATTACCTCGAATCAAACAAGCTGTTCAATGACTGCCAGTCTGCTTATCGGTGAAAATTGTCATCACTGAAGATCTGTACAAAAGCTTTGATGAGGGTAGATATCTCTGCTGGTACTGCTTGACCTATCGAAAGCATTCGACAGTGTAAGCCATACAATTCTTTTTGGCAAGCTCCTCAACATCGGAATAGACCCTACTTGGTTTGGAAGTTATATGATGAATCGACAACTATTAGTTAAACTCGATAACGCAACTATGTCAAATTCGACCACAGTTTCCTTTGGAGTCTCTCAAGGTTTGATACTTGGCCCTCTGTTGTTCCTGGTTATTGTAAATGACATCGACTGTAAATAACCAAAAAAGCAAGCGAAAATGGCAATGTACGCCGATGATGTTCAAATATTGCTTCTCCGAAAACCGTCAAATCTGAATGCGCTGAAGGACGACCCTGAGACAGTCGTAAATAATCTGGAATCTTGGTATAATAAAAATGGACTCAAGCTCAACTCTGAAAAATATAAATGCATCTTGTTCGGTTCGAACTCTAGAAGAAAATCAGTTCAAATGAATTTCTCTATCAGGATAGGCAAATCTGACATTCCTGTTCAAGATAAAGTTATAAGTCTGGAAATTTGGTTTAATCCCGACCTTTTCTGCAAACACTACGTAAATACTCTGTGTTCCAAGTTGAATGGAACACTTTTGTTCATAATCTCCGTACAAAAAAGAATTTCAAATCAAGATTACTGATTGTCCCTGCTTTATTATTTTCCCACATCAACTACTGTCTCTCAGTTTGGGGAAAACGCACCAAAACTCAAAGAGAGAAAGTGCAACGTTGTAAAAACTTTGCGGCAAGGATAACATGTGATGGTAATCACAGAAAACGAGACCACATAGGTTTTCTCCTCGAAAAATTACAGTGGGTCAATATCGACAACAAACTGTCACTCCATGAGTCGATCAGAATTTATAAAGATCTTCTAGAAAAACATTCACCCTGCAGCCAAAGGCACATATGTTCTCGAGGCGAAAAGAACAATCGGTTCACAAGAAACAATGATACTCTGCACGTTGAACACAGGAAAACAGAAACTGCTTGTAGAGCTTTTTCGATCACTGGATCAAAATCCTGGAACAATCTCCCAACAAGCCTCACGAATCTTGAATCCAACACGTCCTTCAAGAATAGGCTTAATGAACATCTATTGACCGATCAATTCAAAACCGTAGTTTTGCCCACAAACACAAGCTTAATACATAATACCAGTAACCATAAAATGCATTCTGTTCATGAGCATGTCCGAAAACACCACCACCATAAATCTCAACATTGAGAAACTATCTAATCGTTTATACTCTGACGATACATATGTTTTCTATGTTGCTACCGATCACAATTGTCTGTGCTAATTACCATTAGTGTTAACTAGCGTTTTGTCTATTTCTACCTTTTAAATGTTCCAGTAGTTTTAGTATATTCAAAATACGAACTCAGTCTTTTCGAGGAACGATAGGCAGCTTCCAATTTCAACAAACGTTAACTTAATTTCAATCTAATTCATTGAAATATTTTTATCAATTACCGTGCCATTTTCGATGATAAAATCATTGCCTTATAAGCTAATATTTTGTTTTGTCTTCTATAACAGGAGTATATTCATCCGACTTGTGTACTTCAAAATTGTATCATTCTGATTGTCATCATTTAATCATTTCCTAGCGGTCATGAAGTGTGTATATTGCTTGGTATGTATTTTATGTATAACTTTTTGTTGGTACTTATGTCGCCGATTCACCCCTTCATTATTCATACAATGGTTTAGACCCACCATCACAATATGTTAGTGCTTTTCGATTTCCCAACCCTATGTTGTATTCATATCTTCTGTATAATTCATGTCGTCCATCCACACCTTTGTCATCGTACAATAATCTAGACTTCTCATTACAATATATTAGCACATTTCGATGTCCCAACCCCATGATCTCGGGACTCTAACCACGTGCATGCGGGATTTCCCACCCCATGTACTCGCTACTTTCCACACCCATGTTTTTTGTTATTTATTCACCTCATGTATTTCTTATTTTCAACCCCGCGTGTCACTGGTTTTCCCAACAATATGTAGTTGTAATTATTTTGTCATAGTATAAAGTTTCTGTATGTTCACTGATGATACTACTATAAATAATATTTCGCTCCATGTAATCTAACCCGTCTGCCCCTTAGAGATGAGCGGCGACGAATTCAACTTAAACTCACGTTTTTGTCAATTCAAATTGCGTTGTTGAGAATGAAGGTTTATGTCTTATGTTTAAGAAAATAATTATTTTTTAAATAATTGAAAACCCATTGCCAGACGATTGAAATAAATGATTTGATAATAATAATGATAATAAAAATAATACCACAACGCGTCTGACCAGCCTGACACCTCTGCACAGACTATAGACTAGTATGTTGTACAGACTGATGCCTCTGCACAGATTATAGGCTAGTATGTTGTACAGACTGACACCTCTGCACAGACTATAGACTAGTATGTTGTACAGACTGACACCTCTGCACAGACTATAGACTAGTATGTTGTACAGACTGACACCTCTGCACAGACTATAGACTAGTATGGTGTACAGACTGACACCTCTGCACAGATTATAGACTAGTATGTTGTACAGACTGACACTTCTGCACAGATTATAGACTAGTATGTTGTACAGACTGACACCTCTGCACAGATTATAGACTAGTATGTTGTACAGACGGACACCTCTGCACAGATTATTGACTAGTATGTTGTACAGACTGACACCTCTGCACAGATTATAGACTAGTATGTTGTACAGACTGACACAGTCTCATTCAAATATTTGTTATAACACAGCGCGTCATATCCCTTTTATTATTTTAAACCCACCTGTCACTTCGACCCAGATTTATGGAAGGGTATCTTGTATAGAGGCTGCCGTAGCCGAGAGGTAAGCGTATCCGACTGCAGTGTCAGCCTCTGATGCTGCATGTCGTGAGTTCGAGCCTCGGCATGGGCACGGCGGTCCTGTGGCGGGGAGATTGGGCGCCTCCCCCTCTATGTCAGCCTAACTTAGCCACCCTCCTAGTTAGTGGGAAACGGCTGTATGTCCATACATACAGCTTGTATAGACTGATACAGTCTCTACAGTTTATCTCTGCGTGAAGACTGATACAGTCCCTACAGTTTGGCTCTGCGTGAAGACTAGCGAACGTCTCTCTCGTCTCCTGGACATCTTGTATAGACTGATACAGTCTCTACAGTTTGGCTCTGCGTGACGACTAGCGAACGTCTCTCTCGTCTCCTGGACATCTTGTATAGACTGATACAGTCTCTACAGTTTGGCTCTGCGTGAAGACTAGCGAACGTCTCTCTCGTCTCCTGGACATTTTTCAGAATATCCAGTAATATGCTACTACTTCATTACTTAGTGCGACTCCGTCGAGGTTACTTGGACAGCGTATCGATCAATACTGTTGCATTACTTCAGCGCCTGTGCCACCACTGCCACTCATGTCCCATTAGAACAAGGAACCCCGGCCAGTGGAACGGGGCTAACGTAATACTGTTCGTGAACATGTTTAATGAACAGACCAATATAATACTTATTTGATATAATTGAAAAAAATAGACATCGGATCCAAATCCCCGCTTACCATGCAGCAAAACCACATTTATTACAATACGAGCCTTTCTTATGTGGGACAGGGCAGATTTGTCAATACCAAATATATTCTGGTAAAGAACCGAGTAATCCCCGACGGGCATATATTTAAACAAGCTTGACTACAAAATGTGGCGTAACGCTTTGCATCGCCACAGAAACTGAACAACTTTACATATTCCGTGGTGTAGTATTCCTTGTATCACTATAGATCCCTCAACCCTAAGGTAAACAAATCACCTTACTAGTGTCACGAGTAACCAAGGGCAATACCGTCTGGCAATAATGGAAGCCTGTTCTCTGCACCATCATAATACCATCTGGCAATAATGGAAGCCTATTCTCTGCACCATCATGATACCGTCTGGCAATAATGGAAGCCTGTTCTCTGCACCATCATGATACCGTCTGGCAATAATGGAAGCCTGTTCTCTGCACCATCATAATACCGTCTGGCAATAATGGAAGCCTATTCTCTGCACCATCATGATACCGTCTGGCAATAATGGAAGCCTATTCTCTGCACCATCATGATACCGTCTGGCAATAATGGAAGCCCATTCTCTGCACCATCATGATACCGTCTGGCAATAATGGAAGTCCATTCTCTGCACCATCATAATACCATCTGGCAATAATGGAAGCCCATTCTCTGCACCATCATGATACCGTCTGGCAATAATGGAAGCCTATTCTCTGCACCATTATGATACCGTCTGGCAATAATGGAAGCCTATTCTCTGCACCATTATGATACCGTCTGGCAATAATGGAAGCCTATTCTCTGCACCATCATGATACCGT
>SDVV010027585.1:0-12083 GCA_016164225.1 Gammarus roeselii | reverse complement strand
TTTTTTTTCCCGTGGAATATACGCATGAACGTTGCTCGCTACCTCCCATGCTTTGTTATTTCCAAAATTTATGTTAGTCAAGAGAAGACTGTAATGAACGAAAGTATTGGTTGGGTTTGGAGTTGATGTAGGATGTTCCTCTTGTTTGGGCTCGCTATATGAATATAGGTTCGCCATCTGCAGCAATTAAATATAGGTTCATGATATTTTCAATAAAATCATTCCACTACATTTTGCTATAAACGCTAGTAATGTGGATCAGGTACAAGACATGTTAAGTTATATCTCGTTGAATATTTTGCATGATCATCGATCATAACCTGACAAAGCCTTTTTTCGGGTTGGATCAGGCTTCGGTAGACTATCGAGTTCGAAATTATTGCCAGACATTGCTTGGCAAAGGATGTTGAGTTAAAATAGTCATCACCTGCATCATTTTACATTACTTTGTCGGTGTCGGCACCATGTACGCACATATATGCGTATGAATATGTATACGCTGCGGGTGTCGCCACCATGCACACACACGATCACCCACATACATATACCTACATACACTTATACTATGCCGTTCCATCAACGATAGCGTGTACCTATAATATTTTGTACTCATTACTTTCGCACCACATACACATATTGTCATAGTATTCCATTTCAAGCTTCATATCAATCACATGAAAATCAGGCATTTCTTCATATCACACTATTTTATTTTAGCTGTGATAGGCACCCAACATTATTCTATTTAGATGTTACATTCATATTTTTAACATTTTAAAACCTTCGGTTAGTCTTTAATATTTAACAATGACAAAATTGTTTTCGGTAAGATCTATTCAACCTAACCGAACTGTCCTAACCAAGAATCATCCATTTTTATTCAAGGTTTCATGCATATGTATGGTATTTATTCATTGATTTATGCTATATACATATCGAATCTCTCAACTTTGCTCTGTATCTCTCCTATCATCAGCAGTTTGAGTACACTCCTATAATTTTGATTAGCAAATATAATAAAAAATTTGTTTGTAAATTACGTCGATTCTCTGAACATTATCAATAATTCGTATTCTTTTCAATTTGACACTAATCTACATCACTTTGGTCAATATGATTTTTATTATTAACATCAAGGAACGGGATAGAGCGGTTCTGTTCGGTCTCGACCGTAAATGTAATGTTCGCATGTTGTTTATTCAGATAATCTACCAATTTCCCAGTATGGGATAATTATTGTAATATTAATTTTAGCCCCCCTACTTTATACTCTCTCGTACACAAGGGCTTCGATGAACATTTTCGAAGAGAGTGTAAATTAGGGGGGCTAAAATTAATATTAAAATAATTATCCCATACCGGGAAATGTGTAGATTATCTGAATAAACAACATGCGAACATTAAATTTACGGTCGAGACCGAACAGAACCGCTCTATCCCTTTCCTTGATGTTAATAATAAAAATCATATTGACCAAAGTGATGTAGATTAGTGTCAAATTGAAAAGATACGAATTATTGGTAACGTTCAGAGAATCGACGTAATTTACAAACAAAAAAATGATTATATTTGCTAATCAAAATTATAGGAGTGAACTCAAACTGCTGATGATAGGAGAGATGCAGAGCAAAGTTGAGAGATTCGATATGTATATAGCATAAATCAATGAATAAATACCATACATATGCATGAAACCTTGAATAAAAATGGATGATTCTTGGTTAGGACAGTTCGGTTAGGTTGAATAGATCTTACCGAAAACAATTTTGTCATTGTTAAATATTAAAGACTAACCGAAGGTTTTAAAATGTTAAAAATATGAATGTAACATCTAAATAGAATAATGTTGGGTGCCTATCACAGCTAAAATAAAATAGTGTGATATGAAGAAATGCCTGATTTTCATGTGATTGATATGAAGCTTGAAATGGAATACTATGACAATATGTGTATGTGGTGCGAAAGTAATGAGTACAAACTATTATAGGTACACGCTATCGTTGATGGAACGGCATAGTATAAGTGTATGTAGGTATATGTATGTGGGTGATCGTGTATGTGCATGGTGGCGACACCCGCAGCGTATACATATTCATACGTATATATGTGCGTACATGGTGCCGACACCGACAAAGTAATGTAAAATGATGCAGGTGATGACTATTTTCACCCAACATCCATTGCCAAGCAATGTCTGGCAATAATTTCGAACTCAATAGTCTACCAAAGCCTGATCCAACCCGAAAAAAGGCTTTGTGAGGTTATGATCGATGATCATGCAAAATATTCAACGAGATATAACCTAACATGTCTTGTACCTGATCCACATTACTAGCGTTTATAGCAAAATGTAGTGGAATGATTTTATTGAAAATATCATGAACCTATATTTAATTGCTGCAGATGGCGAACCTATATTCATATAGCGAGCCCAAACAAGAGGCACATCCTACATCAACTCCAAACCCAACCAATACTTTCGTTCATTACAGTCTTCTCTTGACTAACATAAATTTTGGAAATAACAAAGCATGGGAGGTAGCGAGCAACGTTCATGCGTATATTCCACGGGAAAAAAAAACTAATATAACGTGAAAGCAATATTCTTTTAAAATGTCACTGTTGAATAGCATTTCTTCCTATAGCGAGCTAAAACTTGAGCAACAAGCTACATGAACACTGAACTCAAGTAATAATTCCGGACACTACAGTATAGACTGACAAATCGAACATGAAAAAGTAGTTTTAATACACAAGAGACACTCACCATATACATTTACCCATAATAATACATACACCAACTGTTCATCCGATAACATCCACAGATAAAATATATGCATACGCTTTTTTTAGTAGTAATCTTACCCCTTACAAAAACAGACTTGGCTTTGTATTAAACCTAAAATATACCACTACCTGGAACCGATTTACAATACTAACTGGTAGAACAAATAATCTGAAATAATTATGTGGAAAATCATATTCCTACATAAATAACCTACAGCGAATAATAATTTTCTTCTTAGGTGAACCAAACCAGGGCCAAAATCAAACATCGAATCCTAAAGCTGACGATAAGTACGAACAATGTAAGAAAATTAAGCGAAATATTGATATATTGGAAATGTTTATCCAACACTAAAATCCGACAAACATACAAAATAAATAAAATGAACCGTTGTAAAACCATAGGCTTACAAATCGTCTCAAAATTCAACAAAAATAACCTAAAAAAACGCGAAACAGGGGGCAAACATCGCTGTCTGAACAAATAAAGTGGGTTATCTTACAATTTACCCTAGAGTGAATCAACATTTTCTCCTACTACAGTGGAGGAACAACAGGACCACCATAATTGATCGACTCCCAAACCAACTAACAAAACCAACATTACACACAAAAAAAAACGAAATAATCTGATAGAATCTGTAATTCCTGCAGCAAAGCCCTTCAAAGAACCAACCAACTGAATAAAATATTGCATACGTGTAAAAGATGACGAGCAAATTAATTGCCATTCCCTTAATAAGCCTTATTAGCAATGGCATACTCGACCAAGCTCACATATTCATACAAATCTTAAGCGAAACACAACTAAACAATCCAAGTTATTATTGAAGAACGACGTACAACGCAGAATGTGACAAAATCACGTTACGTATTCCTTTACCAATACCTTGTGGTGGCAATTTTACAATACCAAGCTTTTGAAGAACAAAGTGAAGTAATTCTATTAAAAATACCAAAGCTATAGTAAATGATACAGATGATGACCATTTTGCCATATGGCAAGCTAAATCAACACCAACATCCTATGTCAACAGCGTAGCCTAGCATTATTTTTTGAACTTTATAGTCTACCAATGAGTAATCCAACTTGAAAGAAAGGCGTATTGTGAGGCAGCGTTCCTTGTCCATGCATATATCCAACGAGAAATGACCTAACATGACGTGAAACTGAACATGCTAGGTATGAAAAAAAAAGTTGTACATCCGTACAAAATCCTTCACATTATCTATCGAAGATAATCTGAGTATGCACTAGACCGATATAAATAACTAACTTCTACAAAAAATGATGGTATACATAAGTCGTAAGGATATTTTTCCCGGCATTCTAACTGAAACATACAAGAAATGAAGTGAAGTGCTTCTACCAAATACAAGACCAAATCCTGTATAAATAACATACAGTGTTTTGCAAAAAATATGTTTATCATAGAGCATAAGGACCGCATGGAACATGAATTTTCTGGCTTATGTGACTATGCATCGATAACAACATAAGTGCATTTTATATCACAAACTTCTAGTAAATTGCTACAGATGACGAGAATTTTTTTCCTATGGGAAGCTGAAACAGGAGCAACATTCAATAACAACACGGAACTGTAGTAACAATTTCGAACACTACAGTCTACAAATGATTGCTCCAAATCAAAACCTACTCCAACCCACCACATATAACCATTACTAAACCTAGTCAACCTTCCAACAGGTACTCTACTCGGATGAAGCAGCGAACACCTAGAATAATTCAATGACTATTAAAAACTCCGATGGACTTCTGTTGATAATTCACAAACCTATAGTAAATTGCTGCAAATGACGACATTATTATCCAATGGCATGCTAAATTAATACCAACATCGTACATCAACACCGACCCCTAATAATAATTTCGAAGACTTCAGTCTACTGATGACTAAACCTGCCTATAACATGAAAAAATAACATGAGTGGTCGCGATCAACGATCAAAGTAAAAAAGAACTTGACATGAGCTGAAACTGATTTATAATGCCATCCGTGTAACACAAATGATACAGTAATCCAATAAGAAAAAAATCACTAGTCACTTGCAAATTGCTTTAGATGACGACTGTTTTTTCCCCAAGTCATGCTTAAACATGAGCTGTGGTCTATATCAACAGCAAAACCTAACAATAATTTCGAATACTACTGTCTACATATGACTTAATCAACGTAACAATAGTTACAGTTTGAAATATACGCCAACCCAAGACATATAACAATCACTAAACCTACGCCAGCCGTCCATCCGATAAAAATATGTGCATTTCGTAATCCTCACAATACGTAACAGAGACAAGATTAGAAAAATCCGGTAGGAGTGAGCTATAGATTAAAATTCCGGGATGCGTCCACTTGTTGCCATACCCTGATGAAACACAGAATATAAAAAATATCAATGAAGTTTACTAGAATCTTAGATTTTTAATAAAATAAGTATTTCAAATTATCTACAATGTCACAGAAATACATCAATACCGTGAAGTATGAGATAACCTAAGAAATACACAGCCATCCCCCTCCCCCGAAACTTGACTCTTGCGACAATAAGCTGAGACATGTCGTTAGCTAGACAGCCGTCTGCCCCGAAAAATAATTCTCATGATCGAGATAAGAACAACTCGAAGCTGCCGCATCTGGTGAACAAGCTCCGCAAGGGCAAACTGGTAAAGGTATAATAAAGTACCTAAAAGGTATAAATGTGGAAATTGTACAGATTCGAAACATTCACGAATCCAGCCGCCAGGCAACCAATAACTGCCAAAGTAGTTTGTATACTATTCCTATAAATATTATACACATTCAAATTATACACGCACAGAACAGAAAACATTCTCAAATCCAGCTACCAGTCAACCATCAAGCAGGTGACAGTTACCAGGTTCCAAGTGAGTCAATTATATCCTATCTATAAATTATTTGACAATCTAGAAATAAAATATTCACACAACCACCAGCCCCAGTCGTCAGCTATCAGCCGAGCGTCCGCCAACTGTTTGACTAATTTGCCATACCATTCCCGTAAACATTAAAAACATATGAAACATATACATACAAACACAAAACATTCCAAATCCAAATACCAGGCATCCACCAACCGGCCGCCGAACGAATCAATTATACCCTATCTATAATTAGATAACAGTATAAAGATATAACGTACACCCAAAACTTATATATTCATTAAACCATGTCTAAATATGTTATATAACATACAAAATGAAAACGAAATGAACAATACCAAATCCAACCAGGAGCCCAGCCGTCAGCCATTAGCCAAGTGACCGCTTGGGTGACCGAGAGAGTCTATTATGACCATATCTAATTTAAAAAAATAGACATATGCACAAAAAATATATAATAATTATTACAATAAATGAATGTATAGTATTAATGTTCAAAACATAGAACAATCCCAAATCCAACCACCAAATCTAGTCATCAGCCAGCCGAGCGAGTCAATTATGGCCTTCTATGATTAAATCACAATTTATAGATATAACATAGCTACTCACAAAGTACATACCTATTGAAAAAGTCAAACCCACTAAATAAATAAAACCCCAAAACATCCATATTATATGCACATACAAAACAAATCAAGCCGATAGCTAGCCAGCCAGCCGCGCCGTCCGCAGCCCGTCCGCCGCCCGTCCGCCGCCCGTCCGCCCAAGACTGACTCTGTTTATCCCTATCTATTATATTTCACTAAAGTCGGCACCGTGGTACAATAACTACTATCGCGGTCGTACGAAATTAATCATGAGACATCACGTCTGCATTCGTGGATGTCAAAAATCGGTCATTCAAACCATCGTGAAAATGAAAACTGTGCCAACTTTTATTTTCTTATAAATAACATGTAGCAAAATGTATATAAAAATAAATAACTCTCACAACAATTTTCGTAAACAGGTGAAATCGTGCATAGTTATAGAGCCTATATTATTACAATCACCTGGGATTGGACAGATGAATACTCTCTAAACAGCTACGATCGTTCATGACGATAACAGCGCCACACGTATTATATCGTTTGTGACGATAACAGCGTCACACGTATTAGATTGTGCATAAGGATAACAGCGTCACACGTATTAGATCCTTCACGACGATGACTGTGTCACACGTACTAGATCGTTTATGATGTAAACAGAATCACGCGCATTTATAATCGGGTTTCCTCCTCACATCGCTAAACATATTTATTTGCTCATGCAGCTTCCTACATAAACAGTGCTGGAAGTAGGGACACTATCAATCAGCGTGGAATCGGCGAGATTCATGCACGCATTAATCAGTGAGTGGCATAATTATGCCAGACATTGTTTTTGCAAATTAGAGCGATAAATTTAAGATTTCAGGCAGCGCCATTCCTGATACAAATACAAAATTACTTACATAGTGCACGACCCTAAACACAAAGCAGCCTTGCTCCACTCCTCTCCTATAAGCCCCTCGAAAACATTATTATTCGCCTCCTTCAAATATGAGCCCAATTAGCCTGTATACGAGTTGAGCGGCGCATTATGGCGCCACTTACCACAAATTTAGACATTCAGCCGCAGGATCCAAGAGGCTTCCGCACGTAGTTTATTAGACGAGGAAATGAAATTATTTATAATTAAATAATAATACCGGAAGCTGCATGCTTCTATTCCTTGATTTTTTCCATTACTATGGAAACCTGTGGCTCAGTTCATTATGTAAAAATGTTTGAATCTGTAAACAATCTTTTTGCACTCCTACAAACAGTATACGACTCAGACTAGTTATAATGTTGGTTCCACTACCCCGCTGTCAATTGACGTAGATCAGGTAAAATTAGAGTAGGTTGCTCATCTGCACCGGGGTTCCGGTTTAGACTAGGAAATGTGTCAAGAGATGGCGTAACACGACTCTGCGAATATGCCGATATCAAGAATTTTATTCTTTTCTCGATGGATTTTGATTGTCGTTGATACTTAAATAATTTCACACAACGGCGCTGAACTAAGAATATATTATAAATAATGGTATTGAAAGAACTTACAGATAAATAAAACCAGATTAAACTCGAAAATATTAGGAGAAATGATTTGTCAGAATACTGCTCATCGAAATTAAGATTTAATAATAATTAGGATATGTGTTGGTGAATCTCAGAACTCAGTTTATAGTTCATTATCACTCCTTTATGAACCTGGATATTTTCATGCACTGAATTTTTTTATCGAACTGTCTGGGTCAAATATATGCGGAATATGAACAATTTTTGGTAGAGACTGAGATGGATCAAACTTCCAATTTGAGTTTTGTGACGCAATCCTATTAAGTAAAATTATATATTTAATAAATATCAAGAGCTTTTCAAATAGGACAACGTAGCTCCATAAGCATGGAAAGAATTGTTTCATTTGAACTGTTATTTATTATTTACACTGTTTTGGAGAGGCCGGGAATTGTACCAAAAGATATTGCTTTTTTTTCGAAAAAAGTGATCAGTGAGAAGCCTTTGGAGAGTGAAAGGCTGATTTAAAAACTCATCAAGCTGCCGCGAGTGCGGTACACTCCAGCCGATTGCTGAATGGTGCTACAAAGGACATACAGGGGCGCGGATGTTTGCGTGTTATTCATGAGTGTCCTGCGCGCAAGCGGTTAACGAATACGTGATCTCTCCAGTTGTAAAACTTGATTTCCCATTCACCAACTGAGGGTTTGACTGCAAACATTTTCCGTCCACTTTGTTGCCGCGTATCGTTCCAATGGGATGCCATTCGGGAGTTGATGATAGAGAAATCAAGATTCATAGATTAAGGGAACCAAATCCATCCTAATTCTGACGCGAGTCTTTGTAAGCTACTCCGTTGAGCGGAGTTCATCGATTCTCGTAGTGCCATTCCCCATGCGCCTTTTTCTTCTCAAGTAAAGTAAATGAAAGATTAATGCGTAGTTCTTCAAGTAGGTTTTCAATTTTATGCTCCTAGAGAGGTAGAGGCCAGTGGTTTTACAGATTAGATCAGACCAAGCTATGAAGTCCATTCCCTCAGAGGCTCCGGATCGAGTCCCAGCGGGCTCTTCACAGGGCGCGAAGATCATCAATATAAAATTGTGGCACATATGCCCGTCGATGTATACAAGAGAGTTTTTATGGAAATAAAATATTTATACGTAGCTATCTGAGCATTTCCTCGTTTATGTGTTCTCTTTTTAGTCGACCGAAGTACATTGTGAAATGGGAGAACCCTTACTCTTCAGCTGCCTTTAGCTTGCTAATCGCTCTGTATAGGCAGACCGGTGTTTTAAGCGCAAGCGACTAGCTTTTTTTGGTTTGCGAGGTAAGTGATGAGATTTTGTAGGTTGCAGGAAATTCGTCGAGCCTTCGGAAGTGCGCTCCTTTAGTACGTATGTTACCTTGACCACCACTTTACGTTGTTTTACGTTGGTAGTCGAATGACACAAATAACATCGTCGAGTGAACGGTCCCATGTCTGCATTCATTAGATGGTTGTGAGTCATCCAGGTGTGCCTTGTGCACAAGCGGTTGAGGGTTTCGCTCATTGGATAGCACGTTCAGGGTGAGAGTGGAGCGGAACGCGCTGGTTGTGATGTGCATAGCGTTAATTGTGATGATCTAGAGGGCCTTGATTCTTTGGCTGCTGAGCTGTACCGACAGCTCCGTAGTCGAGACGTTTTGTTCAGCATTAGTGTTCTGTACAGTACCATGCCTGTGTCTTGATCGGCCCTAGCCCGTCCCGTCCCGTCGCTTTTCGACAGCGAGTCAGCTAAGCTGCAATGTGAGGTTGCCAGGTTTGTTTTAACCGTAGACCGGGGACGACGAGAACAAAAAGCATGCTGTTCGTTTTAGACGACGGAAATCCAAATCCGTGTAAATTTCCCAACTTGATTCAAACGCTTCTGGAATTCATGTCAGATTGCCAAGATGCAAGTGGGTCGGTATCTTACTTGTTAGTCGTTCATGTACAGTGACGCAAGCAGTCTCCCAACGCAGGGGAAACTGTCTGCTAGTTGATTGATTTTAGGGATAAAAAGAGTGACCCCTAGAACGCTCCCCTGAGGGACGCCCATTTCCTGTGGATAAGATGACTGTCGCTGACCATGACGGTTGTTAGGTTGATTGGAGAGAAGGATTATGATGATTGGGAATGTCACCGTCATGTTATGAAGGCAGTAAATTAAAGAAACGAGCTGCGTTGCCAATGTAGGAGTGGATGCGCATAGGTCGATCAATCAAAAATCTAACGATTACAAGTGTGAATTCAAAGGGATTGCACTCTAATATATGGTAGTATGATTGCTCCCTAAGTGTGCTTTCTTAATCCAGTATAGGAATGCACATGAATATTTGTGGCGCTGAGGGATTTGAACATATGCATTGAGCATTAGTAGCTCAGGGATAGAGACTCGGATTCAAGCCCGGTTGGTTTTGGGTTCACATCTGGAAACAAGAATGATCTGTTTTGGGGGCGTCTCTTGCCAAAGCAAACTTTCAATGCACACTACACACTTTCCTACCTCCAATGAATGACATAACGTGTAGGGTTTAGAACATTCGTTTGATCGGTGTTTCAATCCACAGCTGTTTTGCCGAGTGATGGCAGTTTTTTTGCGAACGGAATTTGGGTTGTTTGTCCGCTCATGAGATGAATCAGGGTGAGAAAATCTACGGTGTTAGCTACTATAACTCCAAGTAGGGCAAAGTGAATGGGCAATTCACGGAACCGTTCGGTTCACCTACTGTGTTTTACACAGTAATTGACTTAGTGACGAGTAGATAAATACCACTGTTATATTATTATTATTATTATCATCAAATCATTTATATCCATCGTCTGGCAATAGGTTTCAATGATAGGTCCTGCATCGCATTTTGTTTCACATCGATTGCTTCGAGTTCTATTTGCAAAGGGGGGGAGGTGAAGTATGCTTTGGTGGATCAGAAGCCCCACTTTGCCGTGGGCAGTCACGTTGTGGTCGCCTTCGAGGCGATGTATGACATATTGGGGAATTGTTAAGTGGCATTCCCTCGGAGTTCAATCTCACGAAGACATATTACCAATGGCTTATGGGTAAAAATGATGGATAGCAACTAGTCTTTCTTGTTTTTTAGTCCCCGGCAATGCGACTGGAGTAATTTGTTGTTCACTTCGGATGGAATTTGTGGTTCGAACTTGATCGTCAGCAGTTGCGCGTATTTTTGGAAAAGTTTTGGTGCTAGTGTCTTTGGATACTTTTGGGGATCTGGATCTGCAGCGTTCTCAAGAGCATCATCTTTACGGGGTGCATGGTCTTCTAGAATTACTGCGTTCGTGGATGTGACTGTTTGGCAGGAGGAAGAGGAGGGTGTCCGAACTTTGAGTTTGTTTTTTGTGCGTGCAAACTATTCTGTCATGGGATTGACTTGGTAGCAGCCGGTGAGTCACTCTGGTCAGACGAGGTGCAGAATCGTGTAGCGATTTTAGGCGTGTTTCTTCCATGTGGATTTTATTTGCGTCTTCACGCAGACAACAGTACTCGTTGGAGAGGCATTCTGGTCAAAGCATGGAAGATGGCTGTTGGGTCCCTCATTCCAGTCTGGGTTAAGGCAGATATAAGGCCAAGGGTTGAGATTTATCCTTCTCAACCGGAGAAAAGAAACTTCATTTGGTGTTCATCTTTTCTCAATCGAGCTGCCGTTGAGTGGACTCTTTCTGGTATTTTTGCTTTGAGGTAGGTGGGTATCGGGAACCCATGATCGTCGTCGAAGATATCAACGTATTTCCGGCAGCTTGAAACTCCTTTGAAATCCTTTGGGGTCCAAGGGATCCTTTCAACTGAAACAATAAATACGTGCAGTGATAGAGTAGGCAAATTAGTTCTCCCAGTCCATGGTGTACTTGCACAGATTGGTAGGGGCGAGTCGAGTCAAGTCAAGGCGTGTCGAGCCAAGCCGAGACAATTTGCGGCAAGTCGAATTGGTGTGACTACTTGAGACGACTCGAATCGAGTTGAGACGGGTTGAGATGAAGGGACACGAAGGACCCGGAGGACTCGAAGGACACGCGGGATACCCGTGAGACCTATGTAGGAGTATCTTATATGTCGCTGAAACGCGAATTAGTGAAGGAATATAGATGGGGCTTAATTAGCGGTGGGGCGGGGGCTGGCTGGAGTCAGACGGTCGGAGTCACTGATGAGCCTAAAGGCCGGAAGTGAGGGGGGGGGGGCTTCCTAGACGGACGGGCCTAGATTGACAAGGTTTTATGTTTTGAACATTTTATTCTATATGAA
>SDVV010027584.1:0-12083 GCA_016164225.1 Gammarus roeselii | reverse complement strand
GGACTATGCTTGAGAGCACTCTCGAGTAGCTTTGGAGCGGGACTATGCTTGAGAGCACTCTCGACCAGCTTTGGAGCAGGACTATGCTTGAGAGCACTCTCGAGTAGCTATGGAGCAGGACTATGCTTGAGAGCACTCTAGACCAGCTTTGGAGCGGGACTATGCTTGAGAGCACTCTCGAGCAGCTTTGGAGCAGGACTATGCTTGAGAGCACTCTCGAGCAGCTTTGGAGCGGGACTATGCTTCAGAGCACTCTCGAGTAGCTTTGGAGCAGGACTATGCTTGAGAGCACTCTCGAGTAGCTTTGGAGCGGGACTATGCTTGAGAGCACTCTCGACCAGCTTTGGAGCAGGACTATGCTTGAGAGCACTCTCGAGTAGCTATGGAGCAGGACTATGCTTGAGAGCACTCTCGACCAGCTTTGGAGCGGGACTATGCTTGAGAGCACTCTCGAGCAGCTTTGGAGCAGGACTATGCTTGAGAGCACTCTCGAGCAGCTTTGGAGCGGGACTATGCTTGAAGGAGTTGCTGGAGCCCTAGAAAGAGTCGTTTGGGACTTCAGAGACCGGCACAGGCTCGAGTGTCATCCTGAGTGGTCCAACTTGCCTTCTTGGTGACACTCGGCACCGGTTATGCTCCAGTCAACGCCGCTCTTTGAAGAGGTTAGATATAAAGGAGCAGAGGACCCGGGCTTGCATGAGGCAGACCCGCGATTTTATAATAGAGCAGAGGTGTTGTTGGAGAAAAACACTTAAGGACGAGGGTATTTAGCAGTAGCGGATTAGTCATTTGAGGTCCGGCAACAATGATGAAGGAAGATAGTTCAACGAAACGGCCAAACTTTAACAAGTTGCAGAGAAGGGCTAGCTAGAGCTGCCAACATACATTTACTGCTTCTATGGAGACGAAGGATGAGATAAGGAGACGATACTATTCCCTACAAAGATGAACTGCATTAACAAGGGATGCAGCACTAAGTTGCAATCTTCAGCTCGCATGGCTAGGATTGCTCGTCATTTATTTAAAAGTGACCATACGTGCATCATATGGCCCTGGATCGGTATTTGCTCGTGATGAGACAATTTTCACAGAAGTTACCTCCGAAGCGTATAACTATCCTCATTACCTCGTACAATGACCAGGATAACTATCCTCATTACCTCGTACAATGATCAGGATAACTATATCCTCATTACCTCGTACAATAATCAATATAACTATCCTCATTATCTCGTACAATGATCAGGATAACTATCCTCATTACCTCGTACAATGATCAGGATAACTATCCTCATTACCTCGTACAATGATCAATATAACTATCCTCATTACCTCGAACAATGATCAGGATAACTATCCTCATTACCTCGTATAATGATCAGGATAACTATCCTCATTACCTCGTATAATGATCAGGATAACTATCCTCATTACCTCGTATAATGATCAGGGTAACTATCCTCATTACCTCGTATAATGATCAGGATAACTATCCTCATTACCTCGTACAATGATCAGGGACGATTTATTTCACGAGGAAGCCTTTACATTGCATTACCGCATCTGGCCGTGGGTCTGTTAGGCTATTGTTTCAACAGGATAACTTGCGACTATTCTACAATAATTCTACAAATTCTACGATAGCTTGAATTATTCTACGAACTCTACGATTACTTGGGATTATCCTACGAATTATACCGTTTCAAGCATTAGTTTTCGTTAGGTCAGTTTCTTGTTTTCAAACAGAGTATTTTTTCCGCCCACCATTTACTTCCTCTTTGCTTGCAATACAAACCAGTTGCTGAAGATCTCTTAAAAATCAGCTGGTGCATTGATCAGTGTGAGTATAAGAGCATGTGTCACCAGTCGGTTATGTGATCACTGTTATTAATTGTATAAAAAATGGATGTTTAATAATAAATGAACAGGATCCTAAATAATGTGAAATCAGGATTATACCAAACCTAAACTGGCGTCCGCGTTTCCAACACGTACCCAAAAAAAATCACAAATCCAGCCAACCGTAAATTCTGAAGTAATAATTCTTTCTACTGGGAACAGTATCTGCTTCTTTCGCAAGCAGATTTAATGTAAACAAGAAATGAAATCATAAGCCCAAAATAGCGATTATTATTTTCAACTCGTTCAAAAAATAAATGACAAACTATGTTTCCGAGCAAACCCCTAAGAAGCAGAGAACTACAAATTCCTAGCCCACCCTCATCTTCATTGCTGCTACTAGACCACACTAGGAATCCCAAGCCCTTCCTCTTCTACTTTGCCGCCACCAGACCACACTTTAAATCCATAGTTCTTCCTCACCTTCCTTGCTGCTTGCAGACCACACAGCAATCTCCTGCCCTCCTTCATCTTACTTGCTTGTAACTAACCTCACAATAAATTCCCAGCCCTCCCTCGTCATCCTAGGTGCCAACAGACCACCCTTCAAATCCCCACCCCACGTTCAACATCCTATCTGCCAACTCCCCACACTTCAAATCCCCACCCCTCCAACATCATACTAGCTGCCACTATACCACATTATAAAACTCCAGCATTCGCTCACCTTCCTCGCTGCCAACAGACCGCCCTCAAACCTCAATCTCTGACGCACTTCGCCTGCATTTAACTCTGTTGTTCTGGAAAATCTTGTGGATGCGTTGCTTAATAATAAAAAAATGTAGTGACAAAACCAAAAGATTGCTGACCGACGATAGTGTCTCATTCAAGATAAGATTATGAAAATAAATTTGCGTCGAGTGCCAAAACTGATCCGAACCATTTTTTTACTATATTTCAAGAAAAAAAAATCTGTAGTAGGTCCTCTGGAGAACGGTAGTAGTAAGCTAGAAACGGAGGACACTAAAATGAGTAACCTACTAAACCAATATTTTTATTCTGTATTTACATTAGAGAATCCTGACATTCCTAATCCTAAGGATATCGTAGCGGAAAAACGAAATGAAGCCCTCAACCCAGCAAACTTTTTTCTGCCGAGGTTATTAAATCTAGAAATAAGTTGCAAGTCACAAAATCCCCAGGTCCAGACCAAGTTCATCCTAGAATACCGAAAGAAACGAAAAAATAAATCGCCAGACACCTATCACACCTTTCTTCCAATCTCTCATAAATAGCACTTTTTTGGCCACTCAGTGAAGAGAGGATTACTACTATTTTTTAGATAAGGGGACAAAAAATGTTCTGGCAATTAATAACTAACAGGTCTACCCTGTAATTTGCAAATTGATGGAAAATTTGACTACGGACAAATGTAAGCAATTGTTTTGAACAAACAAGTTGATAGGGACCCTCAACATGGCTTTGGATACAATCGTTCCTGTCTTATAAATGTGCTGTTTTTATTTTCATGAATAAAATTGATATTCACAACGCGAAATCTCCCATCGATAGCATATACTTCACCTATCAAAATTTCTTTGATATAGTTCTCCACATTCACTTAGTTAGCATATTGCACAGCATCGATATTCAAGGCGAGCTAAATAACTGGATAAAATGTTTTCTCACAAATAGACCGCAGCGTGTCGTACTTCCGCCTTTTGGGTAATGTTACAGGCGGCGTACCTCAAGGATCCATATTAGGTCCAGTCCTCTTCATAATATTCTCAAACGCTCTTGATAGAAACGTGCTTTAAAACTTTGGCAAGTTTTCAAACGACACTAAGCTGGAAAGAAAAGTGCAAACCGGACTAGAGTGTCAGCAGATCCAATCAGAACAAAATTTTTGAATGGCAGGACAAATGGCAAATAAAATTGAATGAATACACATGTGAAGGTGTGCACATGGGTTATCACAACTACATGCATGAATATTCAATGTCCGGAAAGAAACTGATTCCTGTCACCAAAGAGAGAGTCTAGAAGTCATCATTAGTTATGATTTAAAAAACATCAAGCAATGTAACGATACTGATAAAAAGAACAATGAAATGCTATGCATAATATCCGTCACTATTTCGTACAATAGGAGACACAGTATTCTAAAGGTATGCAATGCATTTGTTAGACCGGGTCTCTAGTATTCTGTCAAATTCTAGTCTCCAGATTTTAGAAAAATACGTTATTGAATTCGAGAAGGTTCAACGTTGAGCAACCCAAATTATCCCTTAGCTGCGCAATAAATCGTACGAAGATAAAAACCACGCGAACTCAACCTTTATTCTCTTGAGGAACGACAACTCAGAGGTGAAATTATCGCGGTATGGAATATTATGATAGGTAAGGAAACCGTTCACCGAGAGAGCCTTTTCACTCTAGATGTGAACGGAGTGGCCAGGAATAGGGATATAAATATGTTGGCAAGCGTTTCTCACTCGTATAGAGTGGCGGGAACAAACTTCCAGCTGAAGCTGTAAACAGCGGTATAATCTAAACGTTAAAGTCAAGGTTCGACGAATTCTATGAGAATCACCTCTAAATAGCTTCCGGCTGTAGCACGCTTACCAGCATATTCGTTAAAAAATTGTTGTCCGGCATTGACACCCGTGCTGTTAAAATAGTGCCTGGCATTGGCACTAACAAGGTAAATAAGATGCCCGGCATTGTTACCCCCTCGTAACAAAATGGTGTCCAGTAAAATCACGGGTCAACATTGGTTTAACGATGAATGACACTGAAGCAATCTCAAATCAACATCGTGTGTCGGGGGATTTCTTTTTAGGTGCTCATTTGGGTTGTTTCGTGAATCATCGCTGAATGCTATTTCCTACTACACAACCATTCCCTTTCTCGATCTTTTATTACCAAAATGAAACAGACACATGATGCTCTCGTTGACGTTCTACTTCAGGACTAATCTCCTTACTAACAAAAGGCAACCTAGTTTGGGCCAGAAGGCCTCTTGTTGTATTATTAGACATGTAAGCACTTGAAAACTGCACTCTCTAGTGTACCTCACTCAACAAAGCAGAGCTCTTAACGCCCCACAGCTACAGCTGCCACCACTGCATACCCTGATGTGTGACGCCCAACAGAGCAGTGTCCCTTACACCCCACAGCTCAATTGTCACACTGTTCCGTCTGGTTTGCCTCACCTCGCATAGCTGTCCTTTACGCCTCACAACCACAGCTGAAAGCACTGCGCCCTCCGGGTTACCTCACATCAAAGAGCTATGACCTATACGTTCCACGCCCAGAGCTGCCTCCATTACGACCTCTGATGTGCCTCACCTCACAGAGTAATGTCCTCTACGTCTCACATCCACAACTATCAAAACTGCGTCCTGCGGTTTGTCTCACCCCACCATGCAAAGTCCAAGACAACCCACACCCAGAGCTGCGATCACTGTTCCCTTTGGTGCATCTCATGATTCCTTTGGTGCATCTCATGTTCCCTTTGATGCATCTTCCACAGCTGCCACCATTGCACAATCTGGTGTGTCTCACGCCACAGAGCAGTGTCCTCTACGCCTCCAACCCAAAGCTGCCCCACTGCGCCCTCTGGGATGCTCCACTCCCCAGAGCAGATTCCTCTACGCCCTCCACCCACAGCTGCCGTCACTGGTCCATCTACAGCGCCTCACCCCACAGAGCAGAGTCCTCTACGACCCGCACCCACAGCTGCCGCGAGTGCTCCGTCTACAGCGCCTCACCCCACAGAGCAGAGTTCTCTACGCCCCACACCCACAGCTGCCGTCACTGGTCCATCTACAGCGCCTCACCCCGCAGAGCAGATTCCTCAACGTCCCGCACCGACAGCTGCCGCCACTGCTCCGTCTACAGCACCTCACCCCACAGAGCAGAGTCCTCTACGCCCCTTACCCACAGCTGCCACCACTGCTCCATCTACAGCGCCTCACCCCGCAGAGCAGAGTTCTCTACGCCCCCGCACACACAGCTGCCACCACTGCTCCATCTACAGCGCCTCACCCCAAAGAGCAGAGTCCTCTACGCCCCGCACCCACAGCTGCCACCGCTGCACCCTCTGGTGTGTCTCATGCTACAGAGCAGAGTCCTCTACGCCCCGCACCCACAACTGCCACCGCTGCACCCTGTGGTGTGTCTCACGCCACAGAGCAGAGTCCTCTACGCCCGCACTCACAGCTGCCACCGCTGCACCCTCTGGTGTGTCTCACGCCACAGAGCAGAGTCCTCTACGCCCCGCACCCACAGCTGTACCCTCTGGTGTGTCTCACGCTACAGAGCAGAGTCCTCTACGCCCCGCACCCACAACTGCCACCGCTGCACCCTCTGGTGTGTCTCACGCCACAGAGCAGAGTCCTCTACGCCCGCACACACAGCTGTCACCGCTGCACCCTCTGGTGTGTCTCACGCCACAGAGCAGAGTCCTCTACGCCCCGCATCCACAGCTGCCACCGCTGCACCCTCTGGTGTGTCTCACGCCACAGAGCAGAGTCCTCTACGCCCCGCACCCACAACTGCCACCGCTGCACCCTCTGGTGTGTCTCACGCCACAGAGCAGCGTCCTCTACGCCCTGCACCCACAGCGCTGCCGTCACTGGTCCATCTACAGCGCCTCACCCCACAGAGCAGATTCCTCTACGCCCTGCACCCACAGCTGCCGTCACTGGTCCATCTACAGCGCCTCACCCCACAGAGCAGCGTCCTCTACGCCCTGCACCCACAGCTGCCGTCACTGGTTCATCTCCAGCGCCTCACCCCACAGAACAGCGTCCTCTACGCCCTGCACCCACAGCTGCCGTCACTGCTCCGTCTACAGTGCCTCTCCCCACAAAGCAGCTCTACGCCCCACACCCAAAGCTGCAACCGCTGCGTCCTCTGTTGTGCTCCGCAACGCTATCCCAACTCTCCCTATTATCTGTCATGAAGTAAAATAATAAACGTCGTCGGGTAAAATTCATTACAAATAAATGGAAGCTTAATTAATTTCGGTAATGAAACGTCACGTCAATTGTACTGCAGCACCCGAGCAGCTGGGGTGGAGGGTGAAATAGTGTGTCACCAGATGCTGGACTGGATACAGAGCGCGATTGGGGTGAGAAGCGGGATGAACTGGACAGGGATGATACCAGTGGTTATTAATTTAGGGGTTGGGGGTGAGTCGGTGTCAGTGCCGAGGTATTATGTGTAATGTTTATGTGCCCAGAAGTATCATTAGGAATTATTAAACCCGGCGCGAAGTTGGAGTGTCTGACTGGCCACATTACAGCTCAGAATATGATGAACCTATATGTGTTTCGAGTACGAAAAAAGTGTTACAAATGAACATATGGGTTGGCGACCAGTATTTGTTGACGTTTCAACTCCCTTCTGTGTTTTGAAACATATGATTTCCTCCCTCTTACTAATGCATTCTCTCGCTCCTGCTGATATTCTTTAGACTCCCCCAACAGCTCACCTCGCTCACGTCAGTAGTTTCCATCGACCTCACTAATAGATTCACGTGTTTCCACTTATAAACCATCTAGTTCCTACCAACATATATTTTTGCTCCATCGGTTCGACCGCTTTACAGTCGACCCCGTCCAGCCATCGACCAATACACCACGAGGGCATCATTGTACACTCCCCATTCTTCACTTCGGCATAAAACGCTCCCCAGTCTTCACCTCGGCTTAAAACGCTCCCCAGTCTTCACCTCGGCATAAAACGCTACATTTCCTTGACTGTTCGTCCTGCACCCGCCATGACTGACACTCCGCGCTGTATTTACATTCCATTTTAGAGAGTCGTTAGAGAGAGGAAAAAAGGGTGTAGGAAATGCAGGCAGAGTTCCACTGTGTGTCCCGTCATTGAGCGTCTGGTCTAGGGTAGCAGGGGGTGTTCTTTGAGCTAGTAGCTAAGTACCTGGTCATTCAAACGGTCCGGAGAGAGAATATAATAACATTTTCAGCACACGATTCAACGAACACTCTGGAACACCCTACACTCGACCTAATCTACAACTAACGCAAATAAATGACAAAACGCTACTCGTGTATCAATTGGTGCGTGTCACAACGCTACTCGTGTATCAATTGGTGCGTGTCACAATCGTCGTTCTGATCGATTGGTCGAGACAATCATCGCCTCGTCATTCACTATCCACTCATTTGCCTCCGAATCATTGCACGTAAATTGCAATAGATGGCGCTCGGGACCCTGGCCGGCGCTGGAAGGGAAGCTACACCCCAAAATCCGATCGTGCCCGAGACCGCTGACACAATTACGAGGAACTAAAAGAGGGAGACGAGATACAGTTATACAGTTGATGGGAATGGGGAGGAAACACGAGATCCGAACTCTCTCATTAGGCAGGATCATGAAAACCGCTTCATGGCGGGACCGGATCCTGTGAGGAGGAGGTTGGCAGGACCAAAGCAGTCTGCAGAAAGGCTCAACTTGGAACTCGGTCCTTAACGTCGCACTTGCTGTTAGTTATCAAAGATGCCGGATTGTTCAAAAACATGCCGGATTGTTCAAAAACATGCCGGATTGTTCAAAAACATGTTATGGCTGCTGATGTGATCGAACTAGTGTGCCTACGTGGAGAGGTATCATTGACGATCTGTGTCCGGAAACTCTGATCTAAGAGATGGCTGGTAATCTCTGGAATTGTGGCCGCTGAATGGCTGCGACTGGTCGACTCATTGTGGGGTTCGCTGAAACCTGTGTTTGCGCGAGGAGGAGACTTGTAGGGGAAGTAAACTGAAAAACATCAGATGAAGGAAAGTGGGGAGGGTTTAATAGATGGAACAGCGCTGCATTTAGAAAGAGCACTTGTCAGCTGGTGTGTGTGTTTAGAGAACTGTGAAGTTTGTAGATAACTGTGAAGACGCTCGTAATGAAAAGGTTTATGAAACGCGTCGTGAAAAGAAACTTTGGAGCGTTCTGAGGAGCGTTTGTTAAAGCGTCTATACTACAAAGTATGGTGACTCATAAAGACAACGCAACGGAGAATATCATCCACTAAGTAAAGATAACCTAAACTATAATTTTGTGAGCAATAATCCCTGCATTTAGTGATATTGCCTGCTCTGTAAAAAAATATCATCCCTACAAGTACTGGTAACTCTGTCACCGGCTTTCGACGGCTTTTCACAGGAAATTGGCCATTTTCCACCAAATAAATTTATACTGTTGAAATTAAAAAATACCCATACGTGAAATTCCGCCAACGTCGTAATTTTATTCATGGTTTCTGATGTTGGCACTACGTCACTAAAGGCTTCTGATGTTAGCACTACGTCAACAATGATTTCTGATGTTAGCACTACGTCAACAATGATTTCTGATGTTAGCACTACGTCAACAATGGTTTCTGATGTTAGCACTACGTCAACAATGGTGTCTGATGTTAGCACTACGTCATCAATGGTTTCTGATATCAACACTAGGTCAACAGTGGTTTCTGTCGTTTGCACTATGTCAGCAATGGTTCCTGATGTTAGCACTACGTCAACAATGATTTCTGATGTTAGCACTACGTCAACAATGATTTTTGATGTTAGCACTACGTCAACAATGGTTTCTGATGTTAGCACTACGGCAACAATGGTGACTGATGATAGCACTACGTCATCAATGGTTTCCGATATCAACACTAGGTCAACAGTAGTTTCTGTCGTTTGCACTATGTCAGCAATGGTTCCTGATGTTAGCACTACGTCAACAATGATTTCTGATGTTAGCACTACGTCAACAATGATTTCTGATGTTAGCACTACATCAACAATGGTTTCTGATGTTAGCACTACGTCAACAATGGTGTCTGATGTTAGCACTACGTCATCAATGGTTTCCGATATCAACACTAGGTCAACAGTGGTTTCTGTCGTTTGCACTTTGTCAGCAATGGTTCCTGATGTTAGCACTACGTCAACAATGGTTTCTGATGTTAACACTAATTCAACAATGGTTTCTAATGTTATCAATAATTCAACAATGGTTTTTGATGTTAGCACTACGTCAACAATGGCTTCTGATGTTAGCACTACGTCAAATATGGTTTCTGATGTTAGCACTACTTCAACAATGGTTTCTGATATTAGCACTACGTCAACAATGGTTTCTGATGTTAGCACTACTTCAGCAATGGTTTCTGATGTGGGCACTACGTCAAATACGGTTCCTGATGTTAGCACTGCGTCAACAATGGTTTCTGATGTTAGCACTACGTCAGCAATGGTTTCTGCTGCAGGCACTACGTCAAATACGGTTTCTGATGTAAGCACTACGTCAACAATGGCTTCTGATGTTAGCACTTCGTCAACAATGGCTTCTGATGTTAGCACTACGTCAACAATGGTTTCTGATGTTAGCACTTCGTCTACAATGGCTTCTGATGTTAGCACTACATCAACAATCGAAGAATATATTTTCTATTCCATTGGCATAATTGGATGAGGAATTCTGACGTTAACACTGACGTTAACGCTGACGTTAGCAATGAGGCTAACACTGACGTTAGCACTGAGGCTAACACTGACGTTAGCACTGACGTTAGCACTGACGTTAACACTGCCGATAACACTGACGCTAACACTGACGTTAACGTAGGCGTTAGCACTGTCGCTAACACTGACGTTAGCACTGACGTTAACACTGACGTTAGCACTGACGCTAACATGACGTTAGCACTGACGCTAACACGACGTATTAGATAAAAAGGCTGTCATCGAAGTAGGAAGTATATCATCGTTACACAAAGTGTATGGTGATCGTTACACAAAGGAAGCTAAATAAAAAATATGAGCAAATCACATAATCCGCCGATGTTTTCATTGATTTCTTTTAGTGCGATCGATCTCGAGCCTGCGACTTCCCCCTGCTGCCCCTAACGACCGACGCATCACAGTAATAGCTCTCTGTTGTTGGGAGTTATTTTTTCATTCCAGCTTCACGAAGTTCGTAATTGGTCTGCGTGACGTCAGAGGGGATTGTGTCATTGACGTGACCAGTCACCAGCTGTGACGATTGGGCAGACAGATGTGGTCAAGGCCCCTTGATTGGAGGCGGGGACGTGGGATTTGCCACTAATAAACGATGCGTTGCAGGATGACTGGGGTGTGGCATGGGTGGAACTCTCGTCACGTGACCCACGCGCGGCATGTAAGTGTAATGATGCACTTACATGCCGCGCATGTGTAAGTGTAGTGATGCACTTACATGCCGCGCGTGTAAGTGTAGTGATGCACTTACATGCCGCTCATGTAAGTGTAGTGATGCACTTACATGCCGCGCATGTAAGTGTAGTGATGCTCTTACATGCCGCTCACGTAAGTGTAGTGATGCACTTACATGCCGCTCATGTAAGTGTAGTGATGCACTTACATGCCGCGCATGTAAGTGTAGTGATGCACTTACATGCCGCTCATGTAAGTGTAGTGAAGCACATACATGCCGCTCATGTAAATGTAGTGATGCACTTACATGCCGCGCATGTAAGTGTAGTGATGCACTTACATGCCGCGCATGTAAGTGTAGTGATGCTCTTACATGCCGCTCATGTAAGTGTAGTGATGCACTTACATGCCGCTCATGTAAGTGTAGTGATGCTCTTACATGCCGCTCATGTAAGTGTAGTGATGCACTTACATGCCGCGCATGTAAGTGTAGCGATGCACTTACATGCCGCGCATGTAAGTGTAGTGTTGCGCATGATTGTCCTTCTACCTGTTGAATTTTCTTTGGGCTGCATATCCTTTGTATTCATCGTCTCGTACATCGTCTCGTACATCGTCTCGCACATCGTCTCGTACATCGTCTCTTATACGGTGTCGTACATCGTCTCGTACATCGTCTCGCACATCGTCTCGTACATGGTCTCGCACATCATCTCGTACATCGTCTCGCACATCGTCTCGTACATGGTTTCGCACATCGTCTCGTACATAGTCTCGTTCATCGTATCGTACATCGTCTCGCACATCGTCTCGTAGATCGTCTCGTACATCATCTCGCACATCGTCTCGTACATCGTCTCGCACATCGTCTCGTACATCGTCTCGCACATCGTCTCGCACATCGTCTCGCACATCGTCTCGCACGTTGATCGCCATCACAGGTTTGCACATAAAATGTTTTTTGACACATTTTATCACGTCCTCATTATTAACGTTACTCTAATACACAAGAAAATTGAATAAAGAAATGCTTCAAAT
>SDVV010027583.1:0-12083 GCA_016164225.1 Gammarus roeselii | reverse complement strand
CTAGGGTTGGGGAGTAAGGACCAACTGACGGACATTGTTGGAGGACATCCTCTACTCTCCACTTTTTAATATGTCGAGACAGATGCAAGCATTACATTGGACCATTAATTTCAAGAAAAATAAGCAGAGTAAGTCTGATCACCGACGTTTACTTCATCATGACTATTTACTGTTTACACTGTCATTTACTTAGCTTGAGAGCAGAAAAGGTCCGAGGTTGTTTACTACATTACTCACACATTGTTTGGCGTACGATGACACCAATTTGAAACTAACTGCATAGTTAGCATGACATAGTAACAAATGCACACAAGAAATAAATTTTCAATGAGTCATAATCGATGGGTACACTAAATGGACGGATTTCTACATGAACAAGATAATTGGAAATTTGAGCATGTGGGGCGAGAGAAAAAATATATATATATACAGAATAAAAGCATCTATAGATGAAATGTTGAAACACAAATAGTTGACACGGTAAATTGCATAGCAAAAGTAAATTACAATTCAAGAGTTTCTGCACGTACAAGTTCAAAAAGGTATAATTTTAATTTGCGTTTAAAGAAAGCAATACTTCTGCCAGTCCTTATATCTATGGTAATCGAATTCCAGGTTTTAGCACCTCAAAAACAGTTGGGACTGTGTTGACGAATTTCGGGGAATTTGCAAATCCGCATTGTTGCGAAGATCATACATAGGATTATTCCTAATTAAAAAACTGTTATCAATGTAAGTTAAATGATTCAAAGCTTTGTAGACAAACACTGCCGCAGAAAAGTTAATGATTTGACACAGTGGGAGAATGTTCCACTGACAAAAGATAGGCAACGTGTGGTCACGTCTGCTAGCATGAGATAGTGTTCTGATGACACGCTTTTGACTAAGAACGATAGGTCTCAAGTTTGCTTTGTTGATGAGCTTGTTCCAAACTGAATGATTTACTCATGTTTTTCAGTCGAACGAGGGAAACAACACGACCTGAAGTCCAGACTTCTTGTAATCAATGCTTCGATTTTTCACATTTAAACTACCGCCCTACCATGTGGCGTAAGTGCACAAAAACATTACTCTCAGACATTCAACGTAGCATGAACTTCGTAGCAAAAATTGCCAACGATTGGAACTTCAGAAAGAGTGATCACGTGACGCCTATTCTAAGCAAACTTGAGTTGCTGAACATCCAGGAACGACTGGAGCTTAGTGAAGCTATACGTGTCTTTTAAAATACAAAATAAGCTTTCTAGTTCAAACGATGTTTGTTGTCAACTTGAAAAGTGGTCTATCAACGAGCAAGACGGAACAAAAAATAATGTTGACACAGAGTTCGGAAAAACCTAGACTGGTGCCAAAGCTTCCACGATTTCAGGCCCAAAATGTTTGAGCAGCCTTCCAGCTGACATTCAAAGTTGTACTACCGTATCGTCTTTTAAGCAATTGCTTGCTCGTCGGCAGGGACTGGCTGAGGAAACAATGATTGACGATTAACATGAAACTGATAACGAAGAACAATATTTTGCAACTCGCACATAACATCAACTCTGTAACTTCGCATACTATGTTCCCCAGACTACTTTTTCTATTAGTCTTCAAATAAAAGTATGGACATAAAGACGTTTCCCCTCTAATTAGGAGGGTGGGTAATTAGGAGGGAGGCGCCCAATCTCCCCGTTACAAGACCGCCGTGTCCATTCCGAGGCTCGAACACGCGACATACAGCAGCAGAGGCTGACACTGCAGTCGGATACGCTTACTACTCGGCCACGGCGGTTCATAGACCGAGGATTGCTAACCCATGCCAAACATGTCTACATTATTATCACAAGCCCTGAATAATGTACATTTACATTTAATTTTACGTTCGTCATTCGAAGTCACAGGAATATAAAATTAACTATTCGACCAAGATATAATGTTATCAAGAAAAAATCAAAAATAAGTGTCGCAATATTGACCACACTGAATGGAGTGATTTCCAACCTCTACAAAATCCTTTATGAATGTGATTTCATCGTGATGCAACACTATCAATAAGTCATATATCTCCCATACAGCAGCTATGAGTCATTGAATGACAGTCATCCTCATGACTCATGAGTCTCTATATTCAGGACTCGTGTATTGTGTCATTATTTAAGTCGACGCATAACATTAGTCTTATATATGCAATTTAATATTATTTTTCCTAAAACAGAACCATAAATTGTGTAGAATTTAAAAAAAAGTCAAAATTATGATTCAATCTAACTCCAACATTTATTTATCGAAAAAATCCGTTTGCAATCCTGCTCACAACGTATGAATCACGAGTCAAAAAGTAGTGGAAAGACAGGTGTGTCTGAACATTGGAATATTATAACACATTGTTAAACAAATAGTCGGACACGAGTTTGGTTCGAAAACGGAAGTAGAGACAGCTAGCCGGTGGCTAACGCGAAGCTGTCCCCTATTCGTTTGCCGATTACTTGAAGTCGCTGAAGCTTTTTCAGCTGATAAGATGCTTCACCGCACGAACGAAGAGCCAATTGAACTGTCTCGACGTCCCTTCCCAATTCTTGCTGACGTCTTCCCTAAACTGGAATGCCAGTTAAATCCGACTCAACAAAATGATTTAGTTTGTTAGCCAAGAGCAGTTTATGCACCGCGGCAAACAAACGCTCTCTCCCATAAAACCAGTCTGGCGTGAGGAAGATAGTCTGCTTTGTAGCCACTTCTCTTCGGGACGACTTCTTTCAAAGCGATGAATTGCGACACAAGAAATCTAAAGAGACGCTGCAATATCATTTGTAGAACAGAATATCAACAAATACACTTAGTTTGCTCGTTGTTGTAGTTGGTTCACTCGCAGTAACATTGTGCCTTGCGGTGTGAAGATCATTCATGAGATATACATACATAAACGAAACTATGATCTAAAGTCTGACCTAGCAATTTGTTTAAATTAGTTACTTGAGTAATTATTCATGATTCATAAGGTTCAATATGGCTTATAGCAGAAACATGCGTTTTTTTAAAAGGTACGCAACTAAGTCTCTTTTAAGCAAGTAGTACTGAATTAAGTCTAAAAAAATGTCTGGGGGGCAAGGGTAATTTTAAGGGGAATAATTGAAGCCAATTTTGCACGCCTGTGACCCGTTTTCCCCTATCGTAGTGGAAGCTCTGAAAACAATAGCTTGTGTACAAGTCTCCCACGCGTTACAGATCAGCGGTAATGAGGGAAACTCGTGAAATCTGGGGCTTGTAGAAGCTAGTAGGAGGGAGCTAAAACGATTTCACATTTATAATTGCAACGATTATCCAATGATATGTTTGTCATGAGTCTCAATGTGGCGATCAGTTCACACAAGATCTAGTAAAATAAATAATTTGTCTTCTGACATGAACATAGAAATGAGGAAAAAAAATCCTGACAAAACGATTAGTGCAGCTCATTGCTAGTACCATGATTTAGAAATGAAAGTGTGTTCACGGGCAGCTTTAAGGCGATCGTCCAGTAACAGAAGCTCCACCCAATCTTAGAGATGTGACGTCTAACGACACGATCGCGACTTGCAAGTGGTTCAAATAAATCCCTGTTCAGTATCCCTGTTCCGTATGATCAAGGAGACAAGCGAAAAATGTAATAGAAGCAAATATAGTTCATGAGAATGCTTTCCGCACCTCCGATTGGATGTGTAACATTTCGATGGGCTGTGAAATATCATCACTTACAAAGATACGGTCTGAAGTCATGTTGAGCCCTCGACCAACATGGAGCAGCCTGCGAGTAAGTGCCCCAAATATAAAGCTGAGTGGTTTTACGTTAGTCATGACAGTGAAGTAAAAATATTACATCCATCTATGCCTACTAATTGGTGAAGTTGATATTTGTATCGGAAATGAATACCATTGAATGACCGACCAGAGAACTCATCATCACACGTATTCTAGATAAATGTTAGTTATATTTATATTGTGTTAGTGGATTAGTTCTATTCATGCATCCTCCTTTTATTCAGTTACTCGTGATGAACTCTGTATAGCTACGTAATCCGATTTGATGGTCTTAGCATATCCTTATATGCATTCCAGATTTGTTGTGTATATTTATGTTTTGATTTATCGTGCTCCAGGAATACCATGCCGTTTAGGTGGGATAAATATTTGTTTGTTTGTTTTGGCAATGGCTATTTGACTCACATAGACCCACTCATATCGTTCTATTATTTGCTACCTAAGGTATTAAGCAGTACACTTGAATCGAGAATTCTTACAAATTTTTATAAAAGACATTCCAAATATCTTTTCGCAACATCCTGCGCTATCAGGACATAGTGCTTACTTATTGAACACTTTAATCTCCCTTTGATAGCTCTTTCGTCGTGTCATGATTCGGAAAGAGTCGTGCTCATATGTCCAATAAGGAAAGTATGATGAGTGGCCACCGTATATACCCGGTCACAATTACTTAGTTACAAGTTATGATGAAATCCTTTAGGTTGTTTATATTTGCTGATTTTTGGGTGTTAACTTGTCATTATGCGCCAGTTTAGATTTATTGTGTATATTTGTGTATACATTTATCGTTAAAAAATTAATTAGAACTTTATTATTTAGAATACATTAATTACATTTTATACCACAGATAATCATTGCAATATAGACGTCGATTAAAGCGGACTTTTACTTCGTGACAATGCCTGACTTCGTGAACTGCTGCGTGTTCAATTTCGATCACTCCTATCCTTCCTTTCCTAATCTCTCTTCCCCTTTCACTTCACAAAGTCTAATTCATGCAAAATTTCTGCCCAAAATATTTTTTATTTATTGACATATATTGACCGCCTTTTTCTCGGTCTACACTAGATTTTTATCTTCGAACCTTCAAGAGGAGAATCTGGCGCGTGAAAAACGACCTGAGATCGGGCAGGAAATTCGTATCATCAATCGTGCATGAAGGGCATCCCTGGACCTGAACTAGACGCCATTATCTCTGCAGGTGAGTCCATGAGCAAAGGTAAGCTGCTTGTTTTACAGATGAGTCCATGAACGAGGGCAATTTGTTGTGTAGAGGGGTCCTGAACGAGGGTGAACTCTTCGTCGTGTATGGGTCTTTGAACGACGGCCTGCTCTTTGCGATGTCAACGGGCTCCACACTCGATTCCAGAAACTTTTGGCGGATTGAGTCAACTTGCTTTTTGTTTATGGTAATGGCGTCTCCACTTCCTCGAGAAGGAGTCAATCTAATTATTCATGCTCGTTCGGAGGGTGATGTATTCAAACAGACTCCTCAAATGATTGTTGAAAAAATAATTAAACAAACATTTCCTGTTTTGTTTAATCTTTTAGTTCATCAGGTGGGGGTCAGAAAGGATCCACAATTTATTATATTACAAATAATTCAGCAAAAAACGATCTGCATCTATTCGACGACGCGTTTTGGCCAGCATTTGTTACCTTTGCCAAGAGAGGAGATTGGTTGGTGACTATTTAAGACCTATAGAGATAGATCACGATCTCCCTTCAGGGAAGAGGGAACCAACTGCAGCACTGGGAAATAGATATAAGTAGGTACGTTTAAGATGGACCTTCTTTTCATATGGTACAAGCTTCTATATCAAATGCACAGTTGGTTCATTCCTTGTTCCATGTAAAATACATATTAAGTCAAATTTTGTGTGAACCGAGATACGACTCTGTTTGTCTATAGGGTTAACGATTCAAATGTAAGAAATTAATAAGCAGTGTTGAAAATACATGGACGCGAGGCCGCGTCTTCAAGAAGAGAACTAAGCAACAGCTTGATGCTTCTTCAGCTACAGTCAGAGTTTCGTGTCAACAGCTGGGCCGAACAACTTTAAACTGTTGGCCCTTGCTGCATCATCGTTGCCCGGCTCTCCCTCCATTCATGTACATCTCGTTCCTCAAAGAGACCGCATAGGGTGGGAAAGTGCTTTATGACTGCGTCAAGCTCATTCATTCATAATCTTCCATCCACCCATGCCTCGGTCTTTCTCGGTGTTGTGCTACTCACTTCTGCTTTCCTCACCCTTTCCACCCGTCCAACTTCATTCATCCTCTCCACGCGTTCGAACCATATAACGACACAATAATCCACTCTATCCAAAAAAAGCTTTCACCACCACCGTTCCAATTAGCACATCCTCGTCACTGATCCTATCCACCTACGTTGCGTCGGCCATCGTCCTCCAACATTTCATCTCAAATATGTACATTCAACCTTCTCTTCCCATGCTTTTTTCATCTAACGTTTCAGCCCCTAACTGCACACTAGTTTGTAACTACTACGATATGTCAAGTTACCCTCGTCGATTGTCTCCCAAAAAGCAAGGTTGCGGATGATATCGATCTCTACAACACCCTCGTCGATGTCGTCACAACACAACATAGTATTGTGCTTAGAGACTTCAATATCCCTGACATTGATTGGGAAACATACGTATGCACTGAAACCGGCCAACGTCTGTTTGATCATGCAGACGATAAGTTCATGACCCAAATGGTGAGGATAGCAAAAAGAGGCAGCAAATCCTTGATCTTCTATTTAGTGCAAGCTATTCTCTCCCTAACTTTAGATTAGCTTTTTTCGATGACGTAAGAGAGTCAATAGCGACAGCACATATATCTCTTGGACGTGACGTCAACCAACCGTTACTAAATTTTCTGACTATATATATAAAATTTGAACACGAGCATATCCCTCGCATAAAAAACAGGTGAGCAGCAGTCAATCAGCCTAAGTACTGGCATGGGGAACTACAGCAGCTTTAGTCGCCAAAAAAACAAAGCACTTGACAAAACTACAAAACAATTCTTTAGTTACATTTCGAGCACAACAATCAAGATCTGTAATAGGTTCTCTCGAATACGATAGTGGTGAGCTAGAAACCGACGAAAATAATATGAGTGTCATTCTAAACCGACATTTCTGCTGTATATTTACGGTAGAGAATCGAGATATTCCTAATCCCTAGGATATCATAGCGGAGAGACAAATTGAAACCCTCAGCACTGTAAACTTTTCCCCAGACGAAGTTATAAAATATATAGATAAATTGAAAGGTACAAAATCTCCAGGTCCAGACCAAGTTCCTCCTAGAATACTGAAAGAGACCATGAACGAATACACCGAACAATTATCGAATATTTTCACCCAATCTCCCACAAATAGCACATGCCCCTCTCAATGGAAAGAGTGCAACGTCACTTCAATAAAAAAAGGTGAAAAGTGTCCCGGCAATGACCGACCAGTTAGTCTCACCCCAGTCGTTGGCAAATTGATGGAAAGTTTGATAAGGGATAAAATGACAGAGTTCTTAGAAGCGAACATATTGAATGACGACTCTAATCATGGTTAGAGATGCAATCGTTCATGTCTCACAAACCTGCTACTCTTTTTCAAGAATATAATTGAAATTCACGACCCAAAACCTCTAATCGATATCATTTACCTAGACTTACAAATGCCCTTCGATAAAGTCCCCCACAAGCGATTAGTTAGTAAGTTGCAGAGCATCGGTATTCAAGGCGAGCTTAATAACTGGATAAAAGGCTGGTGCACAAACAGACGGCAGCAAAATGTACATAACGGAGCTTCCTCTACTTGGGGTATTGTTACGAGCGGCGTGCCTCAAGGATCCGTTTTAGGTCCAGTCCTCTTCAGAATATTCATTAACGATCTTGATAGCAACGTACTTAAACATTAGCAAGCTTGCAGACGATGCTAGGATAGGAGGAAAAGTGCAAACCGAACTAGAGTGTCAGCAGATCCAATTAGACTTGAACCAAATTGTTGATTGATCGAATGAAGGGCAAATGAAATTTAATGTAGACAAATGTAAACTTGTGCACATAGGTCCTCACAACCTCAAGCACGAATATCCAATGTCCGGAAATAAACGGATTTCTGTCACCGGAGAGATAGATTCAGGTGTCATCATTAGTAACGACCTAAAAAGTAGCAAGCAATGTACCGGTGCTGCCAAAAACGGCACAAAATACTAGGTATGATATCCCACGCTATTTCGTACAAAAACTGACACAGTATTCTTAAGTTACAATGCGTTACACCGCATCTCGCCTATTCACTCTGGATGCGAGCGGAGTGGCTAGAGATAATGGATACAAAATCGTTGGGAAGCGCTTCTCAATCCACATCACGAGCTACTTCTTCACTTTTAAAGTTGTCTAACAATGGAACAAACTTCCAGCGGAGGTGGTAAACAGCAATACAATCGAAATGTTTAAGTTGAGGCTCGATAAATTCTACATAGATCGTCGATAAACAGCTAAGCCGTTTCATTTCTTGATGTTTCAAAAGCAGAAATGGCACATGAAGCTCTCCTAGAGGTTCTATTACAGAACTAATCCTCTAGCACTTGTAAACACTTGTAAGCCTCATCACTTTCCTTCCGTACCTAGAGCCCTGTACCTCATTGCACTCAACACTTGACACCCTTACTGCACGCTAGATTTCAGCTATGTTTGCCCTTTTATCCTTTCAACAAGATGGCATTTAGGAGGACACTGGTTCCGCTGCATATAGCAGCTGCATACAACATGACGTGCTCGAACGGATTGGGCAAACCCTGACATCACAAACAGCGATAGGAAAAGACGTTTCCCAATCTATGCTGGTATGGCTGAAGGGTCGTAGGGTGTCCGAACATCAGCCGTAACAAATAACCATGTCACCCCTGGGCCACCCCAGCTTCTCCACGTCAATCTCAGGTGGGTGACTCTGTAAGACCATGTTGACTCTATGGTCTTCGAGTGCAAGTGCTGCGTAGTATGTGGGAGTATCTGTTGATGCATAGATATGTTGAATATTCGTGTAAAATGAGCCGAGGCCTGCTGCCGGTGTGTTTCGGTTTGTTCAATAGGTGGTGGCCAGATCATGGGACCGGCGGTGTATGTGTCGAAAATAATGAGTCTGATGAATTGTTTGTTTAGTGTTGCAATTAATTCCTTGGAGTGACCGTAGGTAGTTGAGGTGTGTACCCGGGACACCGACAGTCTAGGTTATGGTTTTGTGCACATGTGGTTTGATGAGGTTCGAACGTCATCCCTGTGTCATAAGTTACTCCAATGATAGTTGTTATGGAACTATGGGATATGGGCGTGTTGTTCAGCGTGACATGAGGGTGGATTCGGCATTCACTATTATCTGGTGTAAGTAATGTGGAGAATGAGTTGCTTACGGACACTATTATTATGTTGTCCAGCAGCCGGACTTCATCAGAGCTCAGGTAATGCTGGAGGTGTGAAGCTGCCAGCTCGTGCTTGCCAGCTCGTGCTTGTATTGCTGACGTAGATGTTTGGTTCTGCTATCATTGCAGGCTTGTGCATGAAAGCATTGAGAAAGAAGATGGAAAGAACGAAGCCACTGCTTACAATATTGCTCGTCATTGTAAGCAGTGTGTGATGTCTGACAGAGAGGAAATTAGCGAGTCTCTTCTTGCAGTTTGGATGGATGTGTGTGGTGAGTATTAGGTTTATGATGACGTGTCCACGAACTGTGTCGACGGCCTTACTAAAATCAATGGCGCATGCCAGATCGCGTTAGGCAGGCTCATTCTGTTCAGGTCATCATGTATGGTCTTTGTGAGGTTTGTGCAGAGTGCGGTAGTGGAGTGTTGTGTCATGAAACCGTGTTGCGTAGGGTAGAGTAGGATACGGGTCTTAATTTGGTTTAGAACCAGTCTTTGAAATTTGTGTGGGATTCGGGAGAAGTTAAATATGTTTGTATCAGGTTGGCTAGATCTGTGGGGATTTTGATGGGTTTTAGACTGGATATGGTTTTTACTTGTTTCCAGGTGTCGGGTATTGCATTATTTAAAATAGAAAGGTTAAAGATGCCAGTAAGAGTCGTGATGGCGTGTGGATCTTGGTGTTTAAGGTGAATAGGTGATTTGTCGCCAGGCTATCGTTGATGAGTTTTTGGTCGTGGTGTAAAAGAATGATCTATGTTTGAGTCAATCGGCCATTTGTGTAATTGTTTGAGTATCCTCCTGGTATCGTCTTCAGTGGTGCCGAGATTTCTCCTCTCAGTCTCATGTACTTGATTACCGTAACATTTAAAAATTTAGGTTATTTGTACTTTTATCTTCTCGCTTCAATCAACTAGTGTACGTTCTATTATTATTTTAGAGGTACCTGCCGTTTTTCCCTCATGCAATATGAGAACAATGTGCTCATGAACAATTCAATGTTTTCCTGCCCTCTTTCTTCATTCCGGAAGCAGTGCGAATGTCGGATGATTCTGAGCTCTTCAATAACAATCATGTTAAATACATATGAAAGACTTAAAATTATAATACATTACAAGCCATATCGCCTAGATGACCTACTAGGGGCTTAGCAATAACCTAACCGAACCACAGCATTCATGTTTATCCTTGAATTGTTATGGTGCCCATACTTCCGAAAATCTGTACGCAAAGGTAAGACTTGCGGAAGAACAATTTTTCTCACGTACAATATTTTTCGTTTTGAACTGTTTGGTGGAATTTTTTATGGAAGAAGTGAATGACTCTTTTTCTCTGTTATGTGCAATTATACAATTCAAACCGTGCAGGACCATCACCTCCTATGTCCTCGACAAAGGGCGGCTGCAGTGTATTCCTCACCCGACCATCCACATCCATTCCTTGGAAACGGGACAGACAAATTCCCACAGCAGGTCATTTTGTCTTCTTCCAGAATAAGAGATAAAAATTAACAGGAAATAATGAGAAATTGGAACACAAAACAATCTGAGACGCCTTGCGACCAATTGTCTAGACATGTTACGACAACATCATTACTACAACATCGAGAACACGACGGGGAATCACAGGCGGAAGAAATAAATCGAACTATAAAGATAGTTGCATCGACCTCTCCTAGAATCGAACCCAGAACAGCTAAGTGGCTACCTGAGTGATATACCTACAACATCAAGGTGGCCAAAAGGATGGACAACCTTCTGGTTCATGACCAATGAGGAACACAAGACCCGTCAAGCCGTGTACTATATTGCATCAACATCTCCGCCGCACCATGGTAGAGGTAAGCGTTTAAGACCTCAGCCCTAACGAGGCTGTATTAATTCGATGTTACATTTGAGCTTAGTATGCGACTAACGAGATAAATATCATCGACCTCACCGAGACAGGGCAAGAAGATTGAGCATGTCCAAGGTATTGGGACAAAGCGTTTATAAACATTCACATCATGCTAGGAAAACTTGGACCAAAGATAACTTGCCTGACTGGTGGGCGTCGCAACACCTGATTTGGTCAACCCATCTCTTTTGAAAAGTTGTTCACCACGTTATCCAACAGAATTGTATTTGCATTTAGTCAGAAACATTAATAAAAGAACCATTGTATGACCCATATAAATTCTTGTCTCTTCATAACCTACTATGCACGGCTTTCAATGAAACGTGGGCTATGAAAGGAAGCCACAATTTTGTCTTACTGTCGGTTAATTATCCGTTCTTAACCCCTGGGTGTCTTGGAAAAAAGTCGAACATGGCTCATTGAAGGTAGGCTGCATCCTGCCTCTGTTTGGGTACGGCAGCCTATAAGTCCTGCAACGCCGGTATAATTTTAATTCATCTGTTTTTAAAGCCGGCAGGATTATGTGTTTGTTACATACAACTGCAAATGATGTACAGTACACAGAAATAAATTCATATCTTTTCAATTTAATCTTTTCATTAAACTTTCGTGCTATTTCTGAACATTGGTTTTCCTACTGAGAACGGCTGATTATTGGACGCAGTACAGTCATCAGCACGTTGATCGGAGAGCTTCAGTCTCATAGAAGAGCGTGTGGCTACCATTTTGAACGTTTTTCTGCAGTGGGAATTTTGTATGGTAAAAGTAACGTCACGGCAACACATTTCGCTCTTCCTGAATTTATGTTCGAAGTTGAGTATTAATTTTTATCAAAACAGGTGTGAGGAAACTCCCTAAAGTGATCTCAGAAACCCAACTGCAGTAACGATTAAGCCATGGGAAAGAGGAACTCTGATGAGTGCATTAGACTTCAGCCTAATCTTCTCTCTCTCTCTCTCTCTCTCTCTCTCTCTCTCT
>SDVV010027582.1:0-12083 GCA_016164225.1 Gammarus roeselii | reverse complement strand
CGCTGCTTTCAGCCACTACAGGCCTTGAGTACAATGCCAAACCACACACCACTTGACATTCCTGTACCCCCAGGCTAGAGCGGCGAGACGCCCCAGAGTGTAAAAGAGTACTGTGTTTCACTGTTATTCGTTTTTATGCAATTGTACGCATTAAAGACTGAAGTATAGTTAGTAATTACATAATGGGTAGTACTAATAACAAGCAATTTTACTGTAAGTGTAGGATGGTTTTCGTTATACTAAAGGATTCCGCGCCTGTTGATATCTACATTGATACCTAGCTTTAAATCTAAACGTTATGTATATTTCTTCAGATAGCCCCCAAATTAGGTTACTCGCGCGAGAACCGTCGTAAGTGTATGCCATTTGGGCCTGTGGAGACGTCAGCATTTGTGTGCCTGCTTCAATATAACGGCCAAAATAACTTGGGTGCCAATGGGACACGAGTAAACCAGGGGACACGCCCTTTAGCAGTTAGCAAACGGTAGAGCTGTTGTCATTGGACTGTTATGATCAGCCTCCGCTAGCACATATATTTGGAAACATTGCTAACCGAACATTACAACAAATGACTGCGTTGGGTATGACCGAGAAACTGTAGGTCTTAGGCCTGTTAACCCTAGCTTTAGTTACACGAAGAAATCCCTTGCCTTGCATATTTTCAGTTCCCCTCCAAAAGCAGTTGGTCTCCCCATATGGGTTACAGGACGTAGGAGACGTTGACGAGTAGAGGGCCATTTGGCCATCCTGTTAAACTTGACAATTCAGCATTATATGGACTAGATCCAATTACAAAGAGGGGCTGTATGTCACACTGTTAGCTCAGGGGTATCGTAAATTGTAAACAGAAAGATGGGAGGAGCCTGTAAATTAATTAACTGCCAAAGTTTATCAGTGTGCCTACAAGGCCAAGGTTTTAAGACACCACGCCTCTTTGGGGAGGAGCTCAAAAGTAGTGTGGTTCCCTTATTGGAGGATCACTTCATCCCGAACAAGGCCTTCCCATATTATTTCAGGGTGTAGATCTAAAGTGAAGATCACAACTCATTCCATTAGCTGAGGCTTCGGGTGGAGGGTGGGTCTTCGCCTTTGCGTCGTTTTCGCTTACGCTCTACGCTTTACACACACTACCTTTCTTTTTGCTGTTCATTTACACTTTTGTTCCGTTGTGTCCGTTATATTACAATCAATGTTTAGTGTTATAGGGCGAGTTCAACTGTTGACATGTTACTTGTTATAATTTAAAATAATATTATAAAACCACTGTTTAATCATTTGTACCTTGCATTTATACCTGATTATATCAAACTTGAATAAAAGCATTCACATAACAGGACAATTCCAATCTCAGGCATTAACGCGAGGCGCCTCCCCTTTTCGTAAGATTTTGAGTGATTGGGAACAGTTAGCCAGGGGGAGAGCGGACAACCTCAGACGAACACCGGCGGCCACCGCAGAATGACCTAAAGCTGAGTATTGGTGTAGGATCTTAGATCTATTTAGAGTTAAGTATGTTGGGATTTCACTGACCCGTTGATAAAAGAACCGTAGCAATTGTGAGTGTTCTATTGTGTATCACCAAAAATATTTCATTAGGAGGATAATAGATAGAAACTCATAACATTAGGTGGCAGCGGTGGGATACGGAAAAAAATGAACTCCGTCTGTAAACGCGCTCTGAGTCAGTTATCCTCTGATGACAAGTTCTCCTGGGACGACAGCGTTCCACTTGTTATTCTTGCGATCAATACCGCCTTCCAAACAAGCATCAACGAAGTTCCTTTCTTTCTGTTTCATGGTCGAGATGCTCACCTCCCCTTCGGAGACTTCTTCTCAAAACAACCAATCAATTACGCCAGTGATACTAACAACGCGGTTGAAATGTCGCTGAGGTTAGCAAATGCTTTCAGGCAAGTAAGAAAACAGTCCAAAATAGCTCATGACAAATCAGCTCAGTAATACGACAAAACGGCAAACACATAACACCTACGAAATGAAACGTCAAAAACGGAAGGCACGCAAGGCTGGCCCACCCAATTACTTGGCCCGTACAGAGTACTCGAACGAAACAATGACAACTATACGATCCGTGGTGTATACGTCGACCGCAACGTCCAGACTGTTCAAGTCAATAGGTTGAAGCTGGCGCACTGACGGCCCGATGACCCCTACCCACAAACCCATTTCGAGTAAAGTATGTTAGGATTTCACTGCCCCGTTGATTAAAGAACCGTAGCAAATGTGAGTGTCTTAGTGTGTTTCATCAAAAATTCATTAGGAGGTAAATAGATATAAACTCATAACAATTATAATAAGCTATTTTTCAAGAAACTAGAGTCGAACCGCCGCCACACTAGCCAATCAGATGGCAGTAAAACAGAAAGAAATGTAAGAGAACAGACATCTCATAGTAAAGGATAAGCGACCGACTCGATACATTATCATTAACACCGAGGAGTGGTTGAAGTTTGTATCATTGATTCGGCACAGATGGTGGATTATATTATCCATACATGTTGTACAGTATAGGGCACAATATGGGATCTGGATACATTGTAGGGCGCAATATAGGATCTGGATACAGTCTAGGGCACAATATAGGATCTGGATACAGTGTAAAGCACAATATTGGATCTGGATACTATGTAGGGCACAATATAGTTTTTAGATACAGTGTAGAGCACAATATAGAATTAGATACAGTGTAAAGAACATTACAGTATTTAGACGCAGTGTAATGCACAATACAGTATCCAGATGCAGTGTAGATCACAATACAGTATTTACATACAGTGTAAGGCACAATACAGTATTTAGATGCAGTGTAAGGCAGAAGCAAGAAGCTAGATACAGTATTCAAATACAGTGTAAGGCCCAATACAGTATTTAGATACAGAGTAAGCACAATACAGTACCCAGATACAGTGTTGGGCACTATACAGTATTTGGCAAGAAGCCATTAAATTGGCTGTCATGCCCTAAAACATTGTTACTATGTACAGTAGCGAAAGAAAATTCATTTATGATTGAAGATTAAGTGAAATCTTCAATGATCAATTATCGCTCGATATTTGAAATCGTTGAAAATGTGATTGATATTATCCATTAAGATGACTTGTCCAGACATAAGACCGTAAAAAATTGCCATATAAAGTTAGATTCCACGTGGGAAGTCATTTTTTTGGTTATAGACTAAACACAAACAAATTTTTCTGCGCTACTGTACATAGATACGATTTTGTGATGCAGTAAAAATTTGTGAACGGTTGGGCAAACTGTTTTCGAGATATCCACTCCTGAAGTTAACAGTTTGTGACGTCATAAACTGTTTGTCTCAAAAAAATGTGAAGAGAAACTGTTTACGACGTCACAAACTTTCAACTTCAAGGAGTACAGATGAAGACGCTAGGCCGATTACCAAAGAAGGGGGGTCGCCGATAGCAGGCCTCACCTCACACTTTCCACATGCACTCAGACACATCCAAAATTTAGACTTTTAGCGCTAAAGGATCCGACCAAGACCCCGCAAAACTTATTTCGGGTCAGGAGTGAGGTCTGCGATCAACATCAGCAGTACTGTGTTATCCCTGCTGCGTCCAAATTGATGGGCCCTCCTCCACCCACGTCCATCCCGTTTTCCTACGAGACGCCAATGGAGGTAAAGGGCATTAGGACCTTACCAAACTTCATCTATTCACGGCTGTCCAGTGCACGCTGTCTTGTTACCTCCACACTGATGTCTGTCCTACTTAAAGCCTGCTTCATGCCATCAATTCACCCAAACTTTCGGCTTACTCTAGGTGTACGCAAACTCACTTCCTCTCTCATCACAATTCTCAGCAATCCCTCATCATATATCCTTACCTCATAATACGTGAGTTTACATTATCCTCTAACTTCCTCTTCATCTTTGTTCCAACTCGAAAACGTCATTATTGATCTTATCCTTCGTACAGCAGCGTCACTCCAGCCATACCTCTAAAAACAATTTATCTTGAAACATCCAATCTTCAACACTCACGTCCTAGCCCCGCAGAGCAGAGTTGTGACACATACGCAATCTTACAAGACTATTTGCTTTACACCCTATGTCCCACAGTTCATTACACTATTGACTATACAGTGCACCCAACACTCTACACCCTTCCTTCGCTCTAGATTTAACGTCTTTTCACTACTCCAGTTTACATCACATGTGAGCTAAAGCAACTTCCTCCAATAACTAGTCAATTAGTCAGACTAGTTGCACATTAACTCGCAGCTTCCTCCTCCCTAGGTGCACATTAACTCGCAGCTTCCTCCTCTCACACACTGCACCCAACTACTACACTTGTCCACATAGCTACTCCTCCGAACTTGCCACCTGTGCCGTATCATTCGCTAAGAGCAAATGACTCAACTGTCAACTCGGCCCATTGGCGACTAACGGTTCTAAACCTCGACTAGATACACTCGTGTTCATCTCCTTGACCACTCCATCCATATAGAAATTTAAAAGCCAAGGAGACATCACGCACCTTGGCCCACTTTCGCTTGAACCAAACACTCCCTGCGCTAGCTCTCTGACACAAGCTCTGCAGCCACTATACAAACTCCGGACAGTTTTTAAACAAATTTCATCCCACTGTATACAAACGCAACACCCTCCACAACGTCGCTCGGTCGACAATATCGAAGGCCTTTCTATATCCATGAATGCCAGGAACACATACTCTTCCCATCGCAAGGTACTTCTCACGGACTTGTCTCACTGCATAAACCTGATCTGCACACCCTTTACCACTCCAATACCCCACTGTTCCTTGCCAATCGCACCATCCACGCTGTCTCAAATCGTTTTGATTCGCACATCCGTACAACTCCCACTCAGTAAACGGATGCCACTGAAGTGGCTGAATTCATTTCTTTATCTCTGTTGACCTAATACAGAGGAACAAAGCAAGAACTGAGCTATTCAATCGGCGCCACGTCTGGCACAAAACATAGATAACGTAGTCATCAACCCTCTTCTTTGGTAATGCCCGCGAAAAATCTTAATTTCAAAAGTGGCATCTGGGCACAACCACCATAAAAAAGTGACGCAGACGGAATCGACATGGAAAAGGTATGAAGCCATGCTAAACAACATCAAACCTTCACCGCGAACCTCCATGTCACTGTCATCCTGCCCCATCCGAACCAAAGTAGATATAAGTTAAGCAAGACGATTTTACTCAACAATCGCCTATCAAATTTCTGCAAAGCCCAGAAAATCTCTTTTTCCGATCATTGGGATACGATGATTGACCCAAAGTACTATAACTTAAATAGAATCACCAACAAGGCTCGCATTAACTCTAGATACAAACGTAGTGACTAGGAACAATGGATACAAAATCGTTGGGAAACGTTTCTCACTCGACATCACGCGCAATTTCTTCACGTATAGAGTTGTCGAAGAATGGAACAAACTTCCAGCGGAGGTTGTAAACAGCAATACAATCGAAATGTTTAGGTCGCGACTCGATAAGTTCTACATAAATCGCCGTTAAATAGTTAAACCGTTCCATTTCCTGTTGTTATAAAAAAAACAGAAATTGCACACGAAGCTCTCTTAGACGTTCGACTTCAAAACTAATCCTCTTGCTACCAAACTGCAACCTAGTTTGGGCCAATAGGCCTCTTAGACGTTCAACTCCAGAACTAACACTCTTGCTACCAAAAGGTAACCTAGTTTAGACCAATAGGCCTGTTGTCTTCCTACACTTGTAAGCACTTGTAAACCAACAGCTACAACGTCAATCTCTGCGAAATCTTCATTATTTAACGACTCCTCAAACCAACAGCTGTAAACAAGTGTAAACCAACAGCTACAACGTCAATCTCTGTGAAATCTTCAGTATTTAACAACTCCTCAAAGAAGTCCACCCGCCTGTTTCGTACATCACAACTCGCCAACCCTAATCCTTCGGAAAAAATACAGAAATTAAAATCATTTTGGGTACACGGTTTTATCTTTCTAGCATAAAGTGTGAGTCTATGTGTCTTCAGTTCGTTACCCTTCTTAAGTAATAAGATAGGAAGAATGATGTGGGATGTATGGTTCTATTACTGATACGCAGCAACAGGCCATATTTTTTTTCTTGTACTGCGAAAATAAATTTCCGACCGAAACTAAGAATAATCGTCGTATTAAAACTACTGCAAATTGGTGATTGAGGGCGTCTTTTATTGGAAAGAAATCATTAGTTAAGTTCAAACAATAAATTACCGTCTACATTACATTTGAATAAGAATGTTAACTAGAAGTCATCTCACCTTACGTACTAAAAATTATATGCTACTCTGAGCATTCGCGAGTCAACCGCTTAGTAAGAAATATGGGGCAAAAAATAGTAGCTAAATCTTTAATCATATCGAATTTCTGAGAAACTGACTACAAACGATACTCAAATGTTTCTTCAATATCATGGAGTTTAAGACAGAGCCACTAATACAATAATCAACTCTTTCCTTCTAAAAAATATTACCTGCTGTTCACAAGGAGCAGGAATCGGGATCATTTTTCCTGATGAAAAATTACCCGTATCATATTAACGGTTCGCGGAAAAACTTTAAGGTTAGAACCAATTGGTAGGATTTTAAGTTAGTGCCTGTTGGGGATGGGGATACCTGCCCGACCTCTGCTTTGAAAGACTCGCTTGCTGTTCGGTTACAAATGAACTGATAAATGCCTATTTTGACCGTGTGACATGATTCAAACAAGCTGTAAGGTCATAAGGTACGAAGTTATGTCGCCAGAGGCTACAACGTCACTTGAACCCAAGATCAGCAAATTTTGCATCACAGTAAAACGTCTTAAAAATTTCTCAGCTCTCATCAGCCTCTCTGGAAAGCTACACCTTAGTATCGGTGATACGCGACTTACCAAGAGATCATTTTGCTGCTTGGTGGCCCGAAGTGTTGTGACGTCACTCGGACGTGCAGATCGACGATCCTGTTTCGATGACGCGGCTTCTACGGACCAGGGGGTGTGGGAGATCAGGTCCGGTCTGTGAAAGGTGGTTCCCACCGCGTTGTTAAACGTGTCCCGCAGTTAATGACTTCACAGTATTTTCTCGTAAATAGTGTTTTCGTAAACAAGTTCATAGAAACCAAAGTCAATGAAACGCTTTTAAGAAACCGTACAAAATTACCGTTGATATCTATTGAAAGCTTATATTCAGGAGATTTGTTTCGATTCATGCATACTAAACATTGCAACAAATGTAAAAAAAAATTCTTTATTGTCTTATACCGAAAATACTATCAATTAAGCAGAGATCTCATATTGCTCAGCTTAGTATTAAAACAACGGTTCCACAGCATTAACACAGTTTTTTTTAAAAAGGAAAAATGTTTACATTGTCGCTAATTTTAAGGAACTTGGTTGGCATCGTTCAGTTTAGACAGCGTCCAGGTCGATCTCGAACCTGGACGCTGTATTGCTGTTGAAGGGCGACATCGCGAGTAATCTTTCCGGCGGTCAGTACATTTGAGTTCCTGATTTTTAGCTTTCGATCGGTGTCAATGTAATTTTTGTACGATTTGTAAAAAAAAAAAATCACCTTAAAACTAGGAGCTTTGTCGTCAAAAACCCTGAAAAACAATAATTCAATGGATAACGATTACCCTGTAGACAAATTGAATTGTGTCACTACACATATACCAAACCTGCACGTACGCAAACTTTTCAAATTTTGAGATGCCCGTGCATTCTAGTCTATATAGTACGTTTTCTATGCCCGCCACGGTCTATCAGTAATTAGAAAGGCGAAGGAGCCAGAGTCAGAATTTTAGGAACGTACGAGCTGTAAACTGTTTAAAAAACATGTGAAACAACAGATAATTTTGAATAATTGTCTGGTGAAATTTTCGTGGCTTAAAATTTCAAAATGTGTCCGTTGTTTAAGCAGAAATTGCCTTCTTTATTGTAATACCGGATAATTACATTTCATCTGTAATGTCAACAGATTTTTATTCCGACAAAATGCCGCAATGTCTGCTCGGAGACCGTACTTTTTCAGTAATTATGTTAGAACGGAATTGTCTTGATTTGTCAGTTGTCTAGCCATGTTGAACACCGATCACTGTCTGTCGTTTCACCGGCTCTGATAATTAGCTGATAATGACATTGGTGAGTCGGTCTCAAAATAGAAAGCATAAGATGCAATCACCATTTTGAATACATGCCTTCTTATGCGGTACCATCTTATCTGCTTGTCGATTTTTTTAAATGGTCGTCATTTAAATCACTATACAAGTATCCCTTTTGAAATAGTCATGATGAAAGGAAATAACGAAATTTGAATGTAGAAAATATCAATTGGTATCATACTAATGATTCACCTGCGATTGTTTTCTTTATTGCTAGTTTTAATTTCCAATGTCCAGTGGGAATTATCCAAAGCCGAATAGGAAAGTTGTTTAAAAATCCCTTCATGTGCGATCATATGCAATAGCCACCGTGGCCGAATGGTTAGCGTATCGCATTGCAGTGCTGCATGTTGCGAGTTAGACGAGCCTCTGCAGTGACGAGGCAGTTTTGTGGCGAATGTTTAGTGGGCTTTGTCCAAAACCGAAAAGGAATGATATTTCAAACGCCTTAATGGGCATACATGTACAAGAACAACAGTGGCCGAGTGGTTAGCGTATCTGACTGCTATGCCGCAAGTTCGAGCCTCGGCAGGTACAAAGTTTTTGTGGAAAAACGAACCCGGACGTCAGTCATAATGACGGACAGTCTACGGCGTATTGCCTGAATGCGTATAATCATGTCAATGTCAACAGAAAATCTCAGTTGTTTGGACAGCAAATGTGCCCCGACCAGTTGTCCAAGTTTAACGGAAATTGGAACATCATTCCGTGTTTAACCAGTCATGATAAAGTTGTCTGTTGAATTTCACGGTTGAATAAAAGGTGTCCGGCCAATGAACTGCCAGACACTTCCGTTAAAATACCGCCATTATTTTTAACAGTATAAATCACTTTTTGGTGTATCCCAAATACGGAGTTGGGTATTCCTGCAACTTGGAGATCAATTTTCTTGACGCCCAATATTTTCGTATCACCAATAAAGTAAACTTGGCAGTTTCTTGGCATGGTCATATGTTAATTCATGTAAGTAAGGAAGATAAGACTTATTGAACCTTTACCGAAGGAATATTGTTTCTATGAAGGAGGACAGGAGGCAGAGATGGGAGTCATGGATGGGTAAGTCATTATACAAATCATAAATGAGGGACGGTAGGTCATTATACAATTATACAAACCGTAGGTGGGGGACGCCAGACCATTATACAAGTCATGGATGGGGGACGGAATGGCAAGAAAGTCATTATACGGATGACGAGAAAGTTATTTTAAAATATTTTTTAGATTTCGAAGATGCACAATCCTACCGTTAGCGGAGCGAGCCCCAGTCTCCTTGTTTTTAATGAGGAACACAATCAGCAATTAATTAAACTTTTTCATTGAGGCCTTTACATGAGAACAAAGCATATCGAGTATTGATGCAAATATGGTTTTAGCAAGGTGCAACGTACATAGTAATGAACTATCACTTCATTTATGTGAATTGATAATTATTTCTATTTTGTTTCTGTCCACATTTCATTACTTATAGTAATTATTCCATTGATATACTTCTCGTAAATTGCTGAGCCCATGTTCTAGACTTGTTCCCGTCTAGTTAAGCCGCATCAACAAATCGTTTACTATTTATCCCGTCAGGGGGCGGGCAGCCTTGTCAGGATTAAATTCTGTAATCCATTAGACGACTTTTCAAAGCTCTGGCGAAAGGATTACGTTTCATAAAGAATGGATGTTAACAGTTTACTACACATTTGAAGTGAGTTCAAATTCCACTTCCATTGGTTAGTCAACTCCTACATGTTGAGGTATTATCATCGTGATACAAGTCGCTACCAAACTTGATTCTTTATTTAAAATACTATTTTCTTCTCCGCTAAAGATTTATATATATATTTTTTGCTCCTGAACATTTTCAAAGAAGAGAACTTGAAATGATAATTAAAATTGACTACTCGTCAGACTGCGCAAGGTCCATAATGTCTTCCAGAGGAATGTTTTGCATTCAAATTTCCAACTTGTGCAAATTTTGTCGACTCTTGGGTCAATAATTCTCAGAAACAAGTTTTTCCTGAAAGGTGAAAGGGTTCCTAGAACTTACAGCTCTATTTAATGGTTTTGTTTGATTAGGCGAAGACCGTGCCTCTCAGCACTGTGCTGCGTCTGTGTGGACTCAGGCATACCACACGATCGAGAGAACCACAGACGGGGGCATCGAAGAAATGAATGTAATGAGTAGTTAAAACACAATTATGTTTATTTGCACGTATGCAGTGCATGATTCTAAGATTAGTATAGCAATGAATTGTAATATAGTCGTAACTAAAAACATTGAACATTTTTGAACTCACCTTAAACCTAAGTCGCAGTTGTGTAAGGCCTACACGTTTTCTCCCAGTCTTTCCATTTCATACAACAAAAGTTGTGTTGAAATCTCGTCTAACCTCCGAATTGCAGTAACTTCCTATCATGTGGCGATAGCAGAGTTTGTTTATCTCACATATGGCCGGGAGGATAGCAAACTGGCCTCTCGTACGACGTGCGTCCGAGTCTGTGTTGCTGACTACAGGTGCATTCGAGAAGTCAAGTAGCATGGACCAATTGTGGCTAGGGTGGATAATTGCTTCGTAGACTAAATATAGATCAAATCACCCGAGATCGAGTGTGCACCAACTGCCCGAGAGAGTGTGGGAGCAGTCGATATGTAAAATCTCAAAAGCACCAATGTTTTTCAATTATGGTAGCAGAAGTATTGATATAAATTTCGCTTATGATTTATGTATGATCTCTACGAGGATATTGTTTTCTCAAGAAGAAGAGATAGCCGTAACTTTCATCATTGCGAAGAAATCACTAACGGCTACAGCGACTATTAGCGCCATTAACGTAACAACACAATCGCATACTGTGTCCTTCCCATGAGGAGACGGGCAACTCTCAGGGCCATAATAAATGGACCCAGGTCTTTTTAATTATACCTGACGAGAAGTGAGCACGCACCTGTAAATATCTTGTCGTTCTCAGATCCATTTCTTCCTCGTTCCATTCCAAGAATCATTCGTCATGCCAGTATTGTTTTAATTCTAAACTTCAATCTTAGTCCTCGGCACTGCAGGTACCCCGGTTACCCAAGCATAAAAGGGAAAATTCTTTTACTACGTCGGACGCTAGAAAGAGGCTTTCCAAGCAGCTCTGCCGCAACCTTTACCACGTGCATACAAAGCTGACTCAGCAAATTCTTAAATGCATGTACCGGGGTGTTCTCTGCGTACGCGTAAGCTGAGGAGGACTCTGCCGGTATAAAAGGTTCGAGTCTGGGAGTTGGAAGTCATTCTAATTCAAACACGTCTCTTGTCGTGTCTCTTCCTCCACTTTGTGTATTACGTTTGTGGATAGTTCATTCATCTTAAAATGTAAGTGATACATAACTACGGTCAATCAGGTATGATAACATACATAAGAGACATTTTTTCTTATAGAAACGATCGGGATGACTTCACTCCCACAGCATCAGTTTGACCGGGGGAGGGATAAAATTTTGTCTTGCATGAGACAGAACAAATTAAACGGAGTCTGGGTTAAAAATCTCGCACAATCTGCACCTCGAAAGCCCATTCGATGCTTCTCTGAAATATTATTATAACAGAATTTGACCACTTTTGTTTCCGACTCCGAGACTCATGGTTGCACCATTCAACATTTTAACGTTGACGTGTCCACCAGGAGGTTTCTCGCTCTGCTCCTGACGTTGGCCCTGCTGGTAGGCTCTACCACAGCTGCCGCCAAGCCCCACCATGGCGGTTCACACCGACACCACGGCGGCGGAGGGTACCACAGTGGTGGCAGCCACCACCAGGGCGGAGGGGCTGCTGCCGGTGGCTTTGTGGTGGCTGGTGGTGGAGCGGTGGCGGGGGGACACCGCGGCGGTGGAGGATTCCATCATCACGGTTGATTGATGAGGTACGTGTATATAT
>SDVV010027581.1:0-12084 GCA_016164225.1 Gammarus roeselii | reverse complement strand
CCGATAGTGGAGCGATTGTTTGTGTAACGTTATACACCGATAGTGGATCGATTGTTTGTGTAACGTTATACACCGATAGTGGATCGATTGTTTGTGTAACGTTATACACCGATAGTGGATCGATTGTTTGTGTAACGTTATACACCGGTAGTGGATCGATTGTTTGTGTAACGTTATACACCGATAGTGGATCGATTGTTTGTGTAACGTTATACACCGATAGTGGATCGATTGTTTGTGTAACGTTATACACCGATAGTGGATCGATTGTTTGTGTAACGTTATACACCGATAGTGGATCGATTGTTTGTGTAACGTTATACACCAATAGTGGATCGATTGTTTGTGTAACGTTATACACCGATAGTGGATCGATTGTTTGTGTAACGTTATACACCGATAGTGGATCGATTGTTTGTGTAACGTTATGCAACGATAGTGGATCCATTGTTTGTGTAACGTTATACACCGATAGTGGATTTATTGTTTGAGTAGCGTTATACAACGATAGTGGATCGATTGTTTGTGTATGGTTATACACCGATAGTGGATCGATTGTTTGTGTAACGTTATGCACCGATAGTGGATTTTTGAACATGAAAATGACAAATCAAAATCTGTTTCTATTTCTTGAATAATTTGCTTGAGTTTGTCCTAAATACTTTTTTTCCGTATAACGCTCTTCATTTACCCAAGTTTAAGCTACTTGGGTACACGACTACTCCTCCATTTCCTGAATTCTTTCTTGCTTCCGTATCAATACATTCAATGTATCCAGATTTCGTACTTAACCTCCTCCACCTTCAATCCTGTTTTAGCCCATATTTCCTCTGTTACTCCACCTCCTCCGCCTTTTAATCCTCATTTAGTCCATATTCCCTCTATTTTGAAGGCACTCGCTTGGCACCGGAAGCCTCCAAATGGTGCTGTATTCCAGCTTCATGGTGTCAAAGGGAGAAACAATCGCTGCGGGGCCCCTACCTCTTACTGTTTTGTTCCATCGCTTGTGCACATTTCAATATACGTCATTCAGTGTAAAATATTATTTCGTTCATCAATCTATCTAAAGGAACTAAGCCTATTTGCATGACTGACGTGGAACAACAAATTTAAAGCTACGTAAATAAGCAATAGGAGTCATTATTGTATGTTTGCAATGATTTCACGAATCAGCTACTTAATTTCACCATTTATATGACAATTCGGATTTCCGCAACATTGGTCTTGCGATTGTATTTGCGCTTATAAGACTTGAAATTAGATACATGTAAGAACTGTTGTCGTCGACCAACTGTCGGATGTTGAACTGGGGTTATTATCCGCGTACGCTGAGATTCTATCTCGTGCGCCTGCAGTTTTTGTCGCTTATATGTTAGACTTTGCAGAGAGCCTCAACTCAATCTCAACCTCAAAGATCAGGTCAAAATCCCTAGAACGTCGATTTTAGGTTCCCATAGACGGGAGAACTCTAATCCCGGACATGATTCCTACACTTCCCACCTCAACAGCAGCGGGGAACAATCGTTGGACAGGCGATTCGTTAACAACAATCCAATCATTAATTTTACCTTGGTTGACTGAGGCTAAATCTTACTTCTGGAGTATCGACACTCGTTTTGAACCTCAATACTAATACTGATTCACAACGAGAGGATTATTGCTCTAAGTCAATGAGAGGCTTTCAACGAGAGGCTTACTGCTTTGTGTCAACGAGAGGCTTACTGCTCTTAGTCAATGAGAGGTTTATAACGAGAGGTTTATTGCTTCAAGTCAATGAGAGGTTTATAACGAGAGGCTTATTGCTCTAACTCAACGACAGGCTTACTGCTCTAAATTAATGAGAGGCTTATAACGAGAGGTTTACTGCTTGAAGTCAATGAGAGGCTTACTGCTCTAAGTTGATGAAAGATTTATAATGAGAGGTTTACTGCTCTAAGTCAACGGGAGGCTTATAACGAAAGATTTATTGCTCTAACTCAACGACAGGCTAACTGCTCTAAGTTAATGAGAGGTTTATACCGAGAGGTTTACTGCTCTAAGTCAACGAGAGGCTCACTGCTCTAAGTGAAATCGAATTGACTGCGTATCCTAACCGCATCACAAAAAAACACTTTTAAATAATCGGTATTTTGTTGCTACTCTGGGTTTACTGACCAATACGGATATATGAGTTGAAGTACACTATTTGAATAACTCTATGATGAGTGATACAACCGACAGTATTAAAAAGTCTTGAGTGGTGATGTGGCTCTACTGAACCGCTTCTAACTAGAGTAAAATTGCTATACTGAATTGTCAAAAACACGATTCAGTTGTAACAAAATTACAAAAGCCGATATGAAAGTAATCTAATCTATTCAGGCTACTTTTATGTGGAGTTAAATGACTCGAGGGGAGCACTTGGTTGAAATATGTGCCTTGTGCCACGATAGCGACTCGAGGGGAGCACTTGGTTGAAATATGTGCCTTGTGCCACGATAGCGACTCGAGGGGAGCACTTGGTTGAAATATGTGCCTTGTGCCACGATAGCGACTCGAGGGGAGCACTTGGTTGAAATATGTGCCTTGTGCCACGATAGCGACTCGAGGGGAGCACTTGGTTGAAATATGTGCCTTGTGCCACGATAGCGACTCGAGGGGAGCACTTGGTTGAAATATGTGCCTTGTGCCACGATAGCGACTCGAGGGGAGCACTTGGTTGAAATATGTGCCTTGTGCCACGATAGCGACTCGAGGGGAGCACTTGGTTGAAATATGTGCCTTGTGCTACGATAGCGACTCGAGGGGAGCACTTGGTTGAAATATGTGCCTTGTGCTACGATGGCGACTCAATTAATACAACTGCTCGTTAGAACAAATATAGATTCCTGTGTTACCCGTCAATAGGTGCGTTTGAGATGCACCATCTTATTTGCAGATAATGCAAACGACGGTTATTTCCTCTTGCGTAATTGGTGCACGTTTTGTCACATGGTTGTTGTTGCTGTTGCATCAAAACAAGGGAACATTGTTTTACTCCCAACTGTAGCTGGCTTGGGCTGTGTGACATCATCTGGAGCGTCATCTGGAGCGACCCATGCAATACAACCTAAGAGGCAATGAGGGGAGCGAATTGGGGATATTTGGCTGCAGTCTGGGATGTGGAGTGCAGTGGAGATGAGGGGGTGATAGAAACAGGGCAGGCACGAAGAGGTAAATGCAACACAGGCACGCTCAGGTATATGCAGGCACAGGGTGGTAGAAACAGGGCAGGCACACGGTGGTAGAGGCAGAACAGGCATAGGGAGGTAGAAGTAGAGCAGGCACACGGAGGTAGAGGCACAGCAGGCATAGGGAGGTAGAAGCAGGGCAGGCACACGGAAGTAGAGACAGGGCAGGCACACGGAAGTAGAGACAGGGAAGGTACACGGAAGTAGAGACAGGGCAAGCACACGGGAGTAGAGGCGGTGCAGCCACAGGGAGGTTGAGGCAAGGCAGGCACATGGAGGTAGAGGTAGGGCAAGCACGCTTGGGCAGAGGCAGGGCAGGCACGCGTAGGTAGAAGCAGGGCAGGACACGTTGGTAGAGGCAGGGTAGACATGCCTCAGTAGGAGCAGGGTAGCCACACGTAGGCAGAGGCAGGGCAGGCACACGAAGGTAGAGGCAGGGCAGGCACACGGAAGTAGAGGCAGAGCAGGCACGCGTAGGTAGAGCCAGGACAAGCACGCGTAGGTTGAGACAGGGTAGGCATAAGAAGCATGTGGCAGGGCAGGCACGCGTAGGTAGAGGCAGGGCAGGCACGCGTAGGTAGAGGCAAGGCAGGCATGGGGTGGGACGAGAAGTGGCAGATGTTGAGACAGGAAGTGGTGCACGGAGGCAGGAAGTGGTGCACGGAGGTACGAAGTGGTGCACGAAGGCAGGAAGTGGTGCGTGGAGGCAGGAAGTGGTGCACTGGGGCAGGCAGTGGTGCACTGAGGCAGGGAGGAGTTCACTGAGATAAGAAGAGGGGCACTGAATCAAGAATTGGTGTACTGAGAAAGAAAGGGTTGCATTGACGCAAGAAGGGCTGCACCGAGGTAGAATGGAGTGCATTGTGTCAGAAAAGGGTGCTTTGAGGCAGGATAGGGTTCAATGAAGCCGGAAGGGATGCATTTATTCAAAAAGGAAGGAATGTTCTGATGCAACAATAAATGCACTGGGCAGGAAATGATGCACTGAGGCAGGAACGAGTGCACCGAGGGCAGGAAGGAGTGCACTGAGGGCAGGAACGAGTGCACTGAGGGCAGGAAAAAGTGCGCGAGGTAGGTGGGGTGCACTGAGGCAGGAAGGGTACATTACCAACAGGAAAAGGCACTGGTACAAGTAGGGTGCACTGATGGCAGGTAGGAGTGCACTGAGGGCAGGAAAGGGTGCACCGATAGCAGGAAGGGTCGCATAGAGTCAAGATGGGTGCACAATGGCAGGTAGGGTGCACTGAGGGCAGGAAAGGGTGCACCGATAGCAGGAAGGGTCGCATAGAGTCAAGATGGGTGCACAATGGCAGGTAGGGTGCACTGAGGGCAGGAAAGGGTGCAGCGATCGCAGGAAGGGTCACATGGAGTCAAGATGGTGTGCACAATGACAGGTAGGGTGCACTGAGTGCAGGTAGGGTGCACTGAGGGCAGGGAGGTGTGCACTGAGGGCAGGTAGGGTGCACTGAGGGCAGGTAGGGTGCACTGAGGGTAGGTAGGTGTGCACTGAGGGCAGGTGCAGCAGCGTCTGTAGCCCAAGAGAGCCATGCAACATACAGCAGGTCGTTTTACTGGCTCCTAATACCATGCATAAGCAATGCTCCTAACGACGCTTGGGGCGCTCTTCTGGGGTCTCTTTTCAAGTCTTTTTCTCGCATGCGCACCTCTGCTGCCCGAAAGGGTGTTCAATTGTGGGCACACTCGTCGGTACACTCATGGGCATAATTGTGGGAACATTTGTGGCTGCAATTGTAAGCACTCCTGTGGGTACACTCCTGAGCACAATTACGGGTACACTTGTTGGGATACTTGTGGGTACACTCGTGGACACAATTTTGAGTACACTCATGGCCGCAATTGTGGATAGAGTCGTTAACGCAATCGTGAGCTCAGTCGTGGGCACACTCATTAGCACAGTCGTGGACGCTAGTGCGGGCTCCATAACATGTTCAACGAGCTCTCCTCGAGACAGTTCTAACAAGAGCTAACAATATAATTGCGACAATGCACGATGAATATTAGTTATTTCTTTCATACTACAATGCTATTTTTAACCTCATAACAAGTTTTCGAGATTTGACAAATGAAATAAAACATTCGTAACACATGCTCAAACTGGTGAATAATGGTGCAGAACATGCGATTGCAACTTTGTGATAGGGGAAGAATTTTCAGGTGTTGCTTTTTTTTTTACCTGAATCCAATTTGTTTTACTATTACTCTTGATCGTATAAAGAAGACTATAAAATAAAAGGTTTTAGAATCGAATGAGTCTACGTTCTGTCAGACCCCGTGCAGTAGCTGGTCGGTGTTGCATCACGACTGCGCAGCATATCTTAACCCCGTGCAGTAGCTGGTCGGTGCGGCATCACGACTGCGCAGCATATCTTAACCCCGTGCAGTAGCTGGTCGGTGCGGCATCACGACTGTGCAGCATATCTTAACCCCGTGCAGTAGCTGGTTCAGTTGAGGGGCCTACTCGAACTTTCAGGAAGGCCTCACACACCCAACGCTGGTGTGACGTAGTCAATCAACAAATTAGATACAATATAATGATAGCAGAAATGTGTTTGTATCTGGCATACGGGGTTTTAGTGATGATGGTGCAATGGTAGCTCTCACATGATTGAAACAATTAATTGATTTTAATGACTAACCGCTCGTTTCGAAAATTGTAGACAGTGCAGCACAGCTAGTCACTCTATACATCTTGGTGACGAGGAAGGGCACACCGGCGGTAGAAGGTAGACTAACAATGAATCCTAATCAAGATATTTCTGTGAGCCGGTCACCTTTGGAGAGATCAACTAGTTCGAGAGATGACGAATCGGTGCCCCCAGCAATGCACCTCCTTCGTAGCTCTTCACATGATGAATATTTGAGAACCTTGGTTGATAATATAGAATGATATTCTATAAATTCCCTTTTTATCCGTCATCCAAATGATACAAGGACTGCCTGAGAGAAGTTATTGGTACTTGTCGGTTACACAAATAAACCTTTTATTTAATACTTGTTGGTTATGTATCATCGACACCGGCCTAAATCACGATAGTTAAATTTGTCTTTACAACCTATTCAGCCTTCTACAAGTAACGAAGTATGCATGCAGTTGCTGCCGTTTAGCGCTTTCCTTCATTGCCTCATGCACTGCAGTTTGTTATTCAACAATGGGTTTGAACAATAGTAATCTGTTGATGAACATGTAAACAATCTAATTGGTTATATCAATAATTGTTTCAATGGAATCAATGTTCAAAGCTTGATGTGGTTACCCTCCAGATATAATCTCTAAAGTATGTCCTCTAAAAGTTATTGTATATATTGTTACTCTGCCCACTAACAACTGTGCCTTAAGAGAACATCATTGTTTGAATCGTATATGAAGCCTGCATGCAATATCCTTTTGATTCATGTTAGTTTAACTTTACAGGGGATAAAGTTGCACTCAGGACCATTTGTCGTTGGTCGCCATGAAGTAAACAAAGCTTTGAAGCCGATTGCTGAGGGAGAAATATATGGGTACACGCATTCATGTGAACCTGCTCGTACTCAACAGAGGGGTGGTGGGGCTGTGGTTGTGCTGTGATTGTGCTGTGGTGGTGCTGTGAGTGTGCTGTGGTGGAGCTGTGATTGTGCTGTGGTGGTGCTGTGAGTGTGCTGGGATTGTGCTGTAATTGTGCTGTGGTGGTGCTGTAATTGTGCTGTGGTGGTGCTGTGAGCGTGCTGTGGTTGTGCTGTGATTGTGATGTGGCTGTGCTGTGGTTGTGCTGTGTTGGTGGTGTAGTGGTGCTGTGGTGCATATGATGCTGTGGTTGTGCTGTGATCGTGCTGTGGTGGTGTTGTGGATGTGCTGGGGTTGTGCTGTGGTTGTGCTGTGATTGTGCTTTGGTGGTGCTGTGGTTGCGCTGTGGATGTGCTGTGATTGTGCTGTGATTGTGCTGTGATTGTGCTGCGATTGTGTTGTGATTGTGCTGTGATTGTGCTGTGATTGTGCTGTGATTGAGCTGTGATTGTGCTGCGTTGGTGCTGTGATTGTGCTGTGATTGCGCTGTGATTGTGCCGTGTTTGTGCTGGGATTGTGCTGTGATTGGGCTGTGGTGGTGCTGTAGTTGTGCTGTGATTGTGCTGTGATTGTGCTGTGATTGTGCTGTGATTGTGCTGTGATGGTGCTGGGATTGTGCAGTGATTGTGCTGTGATTGGGCTGTGGTTGTGCTGTGATTGTGCTGCGGTTGTGCTGTGATTGTGCTGTGATGCATATGATGCTGTGGATGTGCTGTGATTGTGCTGTGATTGTGCTGTGGTTGTGCTGTGATTGTGCTGTGATTCATATGATGCTGTGGTTGTGCTGTGATTGCGCTGTGATTGTCGTTGTTAATCCCACCTTGAGGAGAACTTTATGCAATATAATGTGTTAAGTAATACTGCCGTTTCAGTTATGGAAGTGATGTATAGTTGAGGTGTGCAATTGTACTGGATATACTTTGTGACACCTATTTATGAATAACTGCAGGCTAAATTATTACACGAATGCTACATAATAGAGCTGATATGTACTAGGTCTTTGACGGCGTGAGCTGTGCCGAAGAGAAAATTGGCTACTTAAATTTACTTAATATGAAATTATAAGCTGGGTTAGTAAATAGATTCACATTTACATTCTATTGTAGTAAGACGCTCTCTATTCTCAACTGTTCAATATGCCATGACAAATGAAAACGTCATATCGTACTATTGATTCACTGAGCACTAAGTTACATAAGTTAGGGCTGCTGTCGTTGAAGCAAGAGTGAATATACACTCTTTACACTTACCTTTAATGTAAGAAGTGTGAGTAAAAAGTGTCCAAGATGCGAGTGTTATTACATACTCCCAAAATGTTTGATGCACAAGGCACAAGTTTTACATCTGATTACAGAGGTAACAGGACCGATGGTATATGCGCAGGATGTGCAATCAAATGTAACTGCCGACCAAATAAATTCGCTTGTGTAGGAGATGAAATAAGCGAGTGTATGAAACAAAAAACACTTTGGGACGAAAAAGGACAATTATTAATAACAAATAGTTGACGTGATAAATTGCATAATGGAAGTAAATACCCGTTTAAAAATTTCTGCACGCTCAAGTTCAAACAGGTTTAATTTTAGTGTGCATTTCATGGTGGCGTATCTTATGTGTGACGAGCGAATCCCATATTTTTGCAGCCCTGATTTGAAAAACTGTTGTAATTGTGTTCATGAGTTACGGCGAATTTGTGTATCTGTATTGTTACGAAGATTATATATCCGGTTATTTACTACAAAGTGATCGCTATCAATGTAGGATAATTGATCAAAGGTCTATAAACAAATACTGCCCTGACAAAGTTAATGCTGTGACACAACATGTGAATATTCAACGATCAAGTTTTTTGCCACTGCCATATGCTACTAGTTGCATGTTTGCAAGTTATGATTATTTAACCCTCCCAAGCGCAATGTGAATACACCTCACCAATTCCAAGTTTTCGGTATGAGAGTTCAGAGTCGAATTCTAATAAATGGGTAGCCTCACTGTGGGCATCCTCACTGTGGGTACCATCACTGTGGGTATTCTTACTGTGGGCACCCTCACCGTGGGTATCCTCACTGTGGGTACCCTCACTGTGGGTACCCTCACTGTGGGTACCCTCACTGTGGGCACCCTCACCGTGGGTATCCTCACCGTGGGTATCCTCACTATGGGTACCCTCACTGTGGGCACCCTCACCGTGGGTATCCTCACTGCGGGCACCCTCACCGTGAGTATCCTCACTGTGGGTATCCCCACTGTGGGTACCCTCACTGTGGGCACCCTCACTGTGGGTATCCTCACTGTGGGTACCCTCACTGTGGGTACCCTCACCGTGGGTATCCTCACCGTGGGTATCCTCACTGTGGGTACCCTCACTGTCGGCACCCTCACCGTGGGTATCCTCATTGTGGGCACCCTCACCGTGGGTATCCTCACTGAGGGTACCCTCACTGTGGGGATCCTCACCGTGGAGACAACTCTCTTCTGCAACTCGTCGCCGAGCAGGATCCGACTGGCGAATATGGCAGCAACATGCAAATGCTGACGCCACAGCACAAGTGGAGAATGTATCCGCAGCAGTAGGTTGCGTGGCAGCAATGCTGTGACCAGCTATAACAGCTAAATCTCTTCAAGTATACATGTAAACACCTTTAAGCAGGTCAGCACACGTTCACTAGTTGGGACCAAAAGCCTACAGAAGTGCCCCCTCGAACTCTTCCAAGGACTCTTCTTGCCCGTCATTGGATTGTTAAATTAGTCTCTCTGAACATTGTTTAGGCGTGTGACTAAAAGATCAAATGACTGAATGAGCAAATGATCAAATGACCAAATGACTGAATGACCAAGTGACCTAATGATCAAATGACTGAATGACCAAGTGACCAAATAATCAAATTACTGAATGACCAAGTGACCAGATAATCAAATTACTGAATGACCAAATGACCAAATAATCAAATTACTGAATGATCAAGTGACCAAATAATCAAATAATCAAATTACAACATGATCAATTTTCTAAAGGAATAAATGACTAGACCACTAAACTACCAGAAAATGATATCAACAAATGATCAAATGACCAAATGATCAAATTGACATAAGATCAAATGATCATAAGTCAAAGGAAAAAATTATCAGTAGATCAAATGACTAAATGGACCAATCACTCAATGTCTGAATGATCAATGACTAAGTAGCCAAATGATAAACTGTGCAAAAGAATAATTGACCAATTACTGAACGATCAAATGACTGAACGACCAACTGACCCAATGATAAACGGATCAATAGACAAATGATCAAATTTATAATGACCAAATTACTGAATAATCAAATGGTCTATTTTCAACGCTAAAACGTGCTGTCATGTGCGCGTATCGTTGGTGATGACTCGACTACTTGTTTATCATTTCACCAATAAATGATACGGTCACTGTACTGGGTGTTGCAAGTATTATTTTATCGTCTATTGAGGAACTATTTTTCTCTTGCTGCATTGCTTTAATACGAACATTACATGCTGGAACTTATTTTTATTGTGGGTTATAATTTGTGTTTTTATTTCATAGGCTAACTTTTGTTTATCAGTAATAAATAATCTATCTCTATTGCCAATTTACATGACGAGCCAGAGAGGGTGACAGACAGACCATGCCTCAAACTTTTGTAGATGCAGCATTACAAATGCAATTGTATCTCGCCTTAAGGGTTAAATACTCACGAAATATATTCACTCAACGGAAGCCACCACCCTTCGCAGTCTACGCCACTCTCAAGCCCCTCCCCCATCCCTCTTGTAGCACTCTCTTCTGTACGCAAACACCTCTGTTTATTCCCGCCAATGTACCCCGCCCACCTGGTAGCCCTATTCTTTGTATGATGCACCCCTTTCCTCCCGCCAGACCCCTCCTTTTAACACACTTCTTCCTTCCGCGCTAGACTTCTCCTCTGTAGTCCCATCCATTTTTCACCCCTTCCCCTGGTAGCCCACGCCAAAATACCCTCCCCCGGTAGTCCCTTCCATTGTACTCATCCCTGCGGTAGCATCCTCCGCCCACAGTGGTAGCCCCCTCCTTGGTACGCAATCTCCCTGGTAGTCCCTTGAAAAATCCCCTGCCTGGTAGCTTTCTCCTGTTAGCCTCCCCTTCTTTCTGCACCCCTCCCCTTGTAGCCCCTCCCTAGTATTCTTCCTCCAATGGATGGTATCTCCCCCATTGGTATCCAGCCCATCATTTGTATCCTCTCCCTTTTCCCCCCTTCAATGAGGGGGGGGGGGGGCGGTGTCCCTGCCTTGTAATCCACCTTCACTATTTGTCGTTTGACCTGACCCAAAACAATGATAAAAACACTCCCGTCCAGAGGTCGCTGCACGCACTCGCAAAAATATTTGTTCGCCTCCCTGTTGAGCTCCCCTACACTGACTTGTGTGTTAGCAGTTCAGAACAGCGCCTACACTGACTTGTGTGTTAGCAGTTCAGAACAGCGCCTACACTGACTTGTGTATTAGCAGTTCAGAACAGTGCCTACACTGACTTGTGTGTTAGCAGTTCAGAACAGCACCTACACTGACTTGTGTGTTAGCAGTTCAGAACAGTGCCTTCACTGACTTGTGTGTTAGCAGTTCAGAACAGCACCTACACTGACTTGTGTGTTAGCAGTTCAGAACAGCACCTACACTGACTTGTGTATTAGCAGTTCAGAACAGTGCCTACACTGACTTGTGTGTTAGCAGTTGAGAACAGCGCCTACACTGACTTGTGTGTTAGTAGTTGAGAACAGCGCCTACACTGACTTGTGTGTTAGCAGTTTAGAACAGCGCCAACACTGACTTGTGTGTTAGCAGTTGAGAACAACGCCTACACTGACTTGTGTGTTAGCAGTTGAGAACAGCGCCTACACTGACTTGTGTGTTAGCAGTTCAGAACAGCACCTACACTGACTTGTGTGTTAGCAGTTCAGAACAGCGCCTACACTGACTTGTGTGTTAGCAGTTCAGAACAGCGCCATCACTTACTTGTGTGTTAGCAGTTCAGAACAGCGTCTACACTGACTTGTGTGTTAGCAGTTCAGAAGAGCGCCTACACTGACTCGTGTGTTAGCAGTTCAGAACAGCATCAACACTGACTTGTGTGTTAGCGGTTCAGAACAGCGCCTACACTGACCTATGTGTTAGCAGTTCAGAACAGCACCCACACTGACTTGTGTGTTAGCAGTTCAAAACAGCGCCTACACTGACTTGTGTGTTAGCAGTTCAAAACAGCGCCTACACTGACTTGTGTGTTAGCAGTTCAGAACAGCGCCTACACTGACTTGTGT
>SDVV010027580.1:0-12084 GCA_016164225.1 Gammarus roeselii | reverse complement strand
AAAAAGCTTATCGTTTTCGGAAAACACACCGGACTATACGAAGCTGTCTAAACCTCTGACACCTGTGCGAATGAGGTGGTCCCTCCACCTCACTACGCACAGAAACAACTACTCATTTTACGAAGATACGCATTAACGCTATACTCTCTCGTACGCGCTAATACGCGAATATGCCACAGTTAAAATATGTACTGACTTCATCTTGACAAAGCTAATATTTTCACACGCGAGGTTGTGCGGACTTACTAAACCAACGACGGTCGCGCCCTACGGGGGAGCCTATTATGACTCACGTTGAGGCTCTGGTGGAAATGAGGCCCAAATCAATCAATCAATTCTCCTCTGAATCCGCAACCAGGGCCGTATCATCCGTAAATAGCAACTGGCTCTTACAATGTTAGGTTAAATTTATGTGGACAGTGAAATCATCATTGAAGATGATTTCACTGTCCACATAATAATCCATCATTGAAGGATCTCGAGTTTTATTTTTTTAGAGTATCCTGTGTCAGATTTTAATTGAGAATTGGTATCAAACAACTAGTGGAAACTGAAGTGAAGGAGGGATGTAAAGTGTTGGGTGCACTGAAGAGTGTAATGAGCTGTAGGACGTTGGGGATGGAAGCAAAGAAGGCTGTATGAGGGTGTTGTTGTCCCAACTGTAATCTACGGAGCTGAGGCTTGGGGGGTGAGAGCAGAGGAGAGAGACGAAGTGTTTGAGGAGCATGGCTGGAGTAACGCTGAGAAACCGGGTCACCAACGACGTGATTCGAATCAGAACCAGTGATGGTGTAAAAGTTGGAGAACAAAGTGGATTCGCTTGTACTGAAATGGTTCGGGCACATGGAGAGGATGGGTGAAGGGAGATTGGTGGAAAGGGTGATGAATGCGGAGGCGAGTGGTCGCAGGCCTAGAGGTAGAACGAAGTTTGGGTGGATAGACGGTCTGAAGCAGGCTTTGGGAAGAAGACATGAATGTGGAGGTGGCGAGAGAGCGTGCAATGAACAGGCGTGAATGGAGAATGGTTGATTTTGACGCTGCTCTGATGTGCTTTCCCGCCCTTGGCATCCCGCTGTCGGGATGGTCGTGGGTGGGGGGGGCCCGGCCATTATGACGCGGCGGGGGTAAACCAGTAAAAACTGTCGGGCCCTGCTGCTGACGACGGTTCCTCGGTGTATTCGGGACCCAGAGTGCAAGTTGAGGGGCTACCGGCAGGACCCTTTAGCACAATAAGGGCTAAGTTGTGTGAGTGTGAGCGTATGAGGGTGTGAGGTGCGCCGTAACGTCGGCCACAGCCCTTTCTGGGGGATGCGGCTTAGTGTCTATCTGTATCAAACGACATTTTCATATCGGAACGTATCTATTGTGAAACAAACCTTATCTGTGAGCCTGCTAGTCGTCATTAATCAAGTTTTCCAAAAAATTTCATTATTAGTGGTTGTATCACGCGTATTGAGCAGCTTTGATTTCTTTTGAACGAAATGGCAAAATGGGGGTGTTCATACCCGTTTCACATTAATGAATGTGACCTTATTGGCACACACCAGCTTGATTGTCATTCATGCAAACTTGCGGTTCACGGTTCAATAGGCGTTTTATTTGCGCCGAACTCCTGCTTTTCTGTCTTTGTCTCCAGACTCTGCGTGCGTTATCTCGCCATCCGCTCCGCCTTAACTGACGTCACTCTGCTTCAGCGCGAAGTGTGGCCACGCCTTGAAACGCTGGCACTACCCCCGGAATATCTCGACATTCTGCTACCCAGACTGCTGGACCGCACAATTATAATGAAAAAATTCATGGATGGTGCTGGACGTGGCCGTACGACGCCCGGTGCTGATCATGACTCCTTTCAATCAAATAGCAGTGAACATGAGTCTGATACCCAACATGTAGGTTACTCTGCTATTGAAGCTTTAGATTAAACGCCTACCAGGTTTGCGTTGATTTGATTATCAACTTATTCCGATAGTCACCAGTGGAGTACACTAGTGTGTTTGATGGGAACCACCATATATCATGGCAAGGTAATGCATTGGTCTAGGACATGCTCAGATTAGTTGGGCACAATAGGTTGAGTCAAGTTCCAATCATGGTAGGACTGTGCACTGCCCTGGCGAAGAATTATTTCTATTTTTAGTTGGAGAAGTGTATGGTTATTGTGTTGCGCTCGCTACTTTCTTTGTGTACTATGTATCATCCCTACGAAGGATCGTGCGATGATCGCGTTGTAGCTACGGTGGATATAAAATCTGGTGTATCATATCGCTTTTCATTTGCATATTTGCGTGCGAATCTCAACACAGAAGACGTCTCATGCATGGCAATGAGGCCCAAATCAAATCTCATGCATAGGATCCCACTGTGCTATTTAATTTTTTTGACGCCTTGAGGCACCGTGAGGATGCTGATCCTGAGCGAAGCGCTGAGGATTGGTAGAAAATCATATCCAACGCTGTTGACTAAACATGAGCAGCTTTTTGCTCATGTTTAGTCAACAGCGTGGGTCTTAAGGTAAAGCACAAGAAAATGAAGCATCTATAAACACTTGACGCCGTTTAGTGTTGATAGCAATTGTGTCCCATTGTTCACTGTATATTTGACGTTCTTAGGGGGCTAAAAATTGTGAGCTGGGATCTCATGCATGTCATCAAATGTTGGGAATCTCATACATGAGAACAAGAAAAAGAAGGAGACAACAGTCAAGAAAGTTCAATGATAAACTACAACCTAATCTGTGTTACACATCTACAAAGTATGCGCTGTCACCTAATATAGGTTGGACTCCTGATAATCAACCTAGTGCAAATTAGCGGACAACTTCCTGTGCCCACATCCGCATTTGACATAATTAAAGTCACTTCTACAGATCAGGTGAAAAATATGACAATTTAAAATATAGTTATTATTCAAGCGCGGTTCAATGATCTCACTACATTCAGAGTGAATTGTGGGAAGTAAGATAGTATGGAAGACGACACTAAATGGGTTAATTTAGTTTTTAGTGGTAGATTATTTGACGAATTTTGCATCACTGCAGAAGTAGTTGCTTCCATTTTCCACCGTCCCAACGCGAAGTTAATGCAGACTCCCCCCGTAGGGCAATCCTTTGTGAAAAGAATTGACTCACTGAATTGGTTTTCACTAGCTAATGTAAACACTGGATGACAACCTATAAAGAATGAGATTTCCTCATGAAAGATTGTACACAGATTATTGAATAAATCTTCTTATTCGAACATTTAGTTGCATATTTTCCAGGCCTAGGTGAGAGTCGCCTAGTTTATTTGCTCTTGGGAATAGGTTAGATCGGAGACTGCGTGAGCGGCCCCGTAGGGCTCTATGAAGCGGATAGTCGCTTAGTATATCAAAAGCAGAGTCTGGTTCCGGTTTCTTTGTGCTGCAATATTCAACAAAAAGGAAGGCAGCTCCAATAGTAGAGAAGCACAAAAATTTGTTTACACGAACCTTAATATAAACATAAATAGATAACTAGAATACTAACTATATAACAAGAGGAACGGGAATGGGACGTTAAGGCAGAGAAACATCTCACACGAGTAGCTTATTGAACTTATGTTGTATAGCTATTTAGTCTTCAATAACAGAAGTATGACCCGACCATAATTGGAGGCACACGCGGTGCATATTTCGCAGGGTCAAAATATTAATTTCACAGCTGGAATACCCAAGACAACGCTTCGAAAGCACTCCTAGCTCTGTGTTTAGAACGCACAATTGGCAAAACTGTTGAGAACCTAGAAATTAAAATGCAATTAGAAATTGAAAGAACTGCAACGACCGCGTGAAGTCCAAATTCATCATCATGGACGGCGTGAAAGCGGTTATTTTTTTATATCATACTCCAAAATGTAACAAAATTTAGCATGCTGAACAGTACATTAAACTTGACGGGGCACTGATCCAGATTTGATGAGTTAGTGACATGGGCCACTGACAGTATAATAATACGACGCTCATATGCTCAAAGGACCACAATCATACCATACTTTTATTGCCCATCAATTTGTACTCGTATTGAATATGTTCAGAAACTTGACGAGCTTTTACCAGGATGTTGTAATCTGACGCAAAATTAATTCAAACTCTCAACACCATTTGTGACGTGAGAGATGTCAACTTCACATGGTGACATCCCAACTATAATTATAATCTTTATACAATTCTCAGCGCATCTTATTATATACATTGAAAAAAACATGACATGAAAAAATCCAGTGATTGTGGCCCTTGAAATTTCACATTTTACATCAAAATGTGATGAAAAACGTAGAGAAAGCGGCTATTAACAACTGACACTAATTACAAATAAAAATTAACTAATTCACTCAACAAGTCAATAATCAAACGACTTAATGAAATATTGCATATATTCTCCTTACGCTACAAGCCTAAATGATAACCGTGGAGTTAAACAAAGCTGCACTTGTGGTTGTTCAATAATTAGTGAGCCAAACAGTGTGGCACCATCCATGGAACGTTGATAAGAAGGTAGTTAAAGCCTAAAACAAGAACAGTGTGGCACCCTTGGAACAGTACTATGATCATTGGAGACAAAGACCAGAACAGAGTGGCAGAACCCTTGGAGTTTTGATTTCAGCCTCATAGCACCCTTGGAACGGTACTAAGGTCGTTGAAGACGTGAACAGAAACAGTCTGAGACCACATATGGAACAGTTCTAAGGTCGTTGATGCGACGTTATCAGGACCAGACCAGAGAAGAACCGCCCAGGAAAAATGTACTCAGAAGGTAGTAGAAGACTTAACTGGAATAGTGTGGCAGCAACCATGGAACGGTACCAAGAAGGTCGTTGAAGACGTAAATAGGAACTGCGTGGCACCACCCATGGAACGTTACCAAGAAGGTTGTTGAAGCCTAAAACAGAAATCGTGTAGCCCCACCCATGGAACGTTACTAAGAAGGTCGTCAGAGCCTAGAACCAGTAATAAAGTCGTTGAAGAAGTAAACAGGAACAGCGGAACGGTACCAAGAAGGTCGTTGAAGCCAAAAAACATGAAAAATAATAGTGCAAACTTCGAATCCAAACAGCTTCAGTGCGAAATACCGGCAAAAAACTTTGATCATAACTATTTTCGAGCATTGATCTTATTGCGTTCATAGAATTGATGATCTTGAGGCACACTGCACTAAGTTAAGCGCCAACCCACGCAAGAAGGATACCAGACAAATACTAGACGCACTGCACTGTTCATCTGGCAAATTATAATCGAGACAACAATTATTCTGTTTGCTAGTTTTCACAGAACACAATTCATCTTGAAGCTCGATACTTCAGCTTTCTTCGAGTTACGTTTGTTAGAGCAATGACTAAGATTTAGTTATGTCTTTGGTGACAAGCGCAAAAGCCACTTTTGAATAGTAAAAATAGCTCTGAAAAGACTTCAAGGAAACACGTAAGGAGGAAGTATCAATACACGAGACTTCTAGTTTAAACGCCTACCTAGCTATATGCTAACTTACAATAGAGGTATATATTGTAAAACGGTAACAAACTATGAAAATGGTATATAAAGTTATTAGCTAATGAGTAAACACATTAGGTCTACAGAAGCAACAATGTTATGGTACAAGGGCGAAGAATGAATAAAAATATCAAAGATAAATTAAAAGGAATGGTTAATGAGATGGGGAAAAGAATTACCGTGCAGGAGATTTTGTTTTGTATTAGACCCGTTGCAGATAAAAAAAACATAATTCGGTTTCAGTCTTTGATCCTACGAGTCGTGCAAAACAAAAAAGGAAGGGAAAGTATTATTGGAGCAATATATATGCCATAATATATTCGACGACGGCAAAACAATGTTACAGACATCATATCATGTTCGATTCAAATTTAAATTTCACGAAATTGATCTTGGTAAAATGGTAAGAGTTTCAAATGAAGGGCCATTCTAGTCCATCCGTAAAATTAGTCTTCATTAGCAGGTAAGCTGACCGCTCAAGGGTGACGCATCTTCTCTTGTTGATGTTAGGTGACATTCATGTCGCAATAATACATAGGAAGCACACCAATTTAAAATCTATTCTACTCAAGAAAGAACAGCGTTGATGTTGGACTGACATGTACGTTACATTTCTGCAATGCAGCATCTCCAACGGGTCTAAGAGGAAATAGGTTTCTTGCAGATAACGGCTGTTAAGAGTTCTAAGCGAAGGTCAAACTGACATACAGTTTGGCAATTGGATAGCAATGGAAGATATGCTTACCTTTGGCACTAGTTTGTAACGCGCGCATTACCCAAAATCCTTCAAATATGACCACTCTTCAACAGAAGTCGTCTACATTATCCTGGATACACTGCAACGGACAGTTACGTAAAACAAAGACGCACCATAACTTCAACTGCCAACATCCTATAGTTTATTATTCAAAACAGTTTATAGACCAGACCCACGGACACTTACGCTCATAACACAATCATGGCTAGAGTTAAAATAATCAGCTAATTGCAGTATGGTTATCATTACTGAACTGTTAAAAAATTAGAAGGCTACTCTTTAACAGTAATGTTGTGTTAAGAAAGTTCTGTCCGAGCTCAATACCAATACTAGAAGAATAGGTATGTTAACTTCACGTTTGCTCGCATTATTCAAATTCCTGCAATTCTATTGGCACATTGGAAAGGCCCAGTACCGTGGGCAGCAGGGACGACATACGTCAGTATCACCCACTGTTACCTATAACATAGCAATATTGCAGACTTTTTTTTTGTAACCGTCAACTGAAAAATATAAAGATTCACGTCAGTTCGAAGCACTACCGTTACAAATTGTGTATGAACATGTTTACCACAGCTACCGCAATTTGCTTAAACTGGCTTCATGAGGTATTAATCAGATCTAAATTGATGTTATTTTACTATAATTTGGACAACAACACACTGGGAAACGGTAACACGACCTCGGTAAGAAATCTATTGTTGGATATAATTATAGTAACGAAAAATACACAAAAAAAATGAACAGAAAGAATGGTTCAATCCGCAAATTCTTGCTGCAAAAACATTGATAAAACGCCTAAACTTAGCGAGTTTTGTACTTTTTGTAAGTAGGTTGTCAGCTGGCTAACGTAGCCTATATTGTATTGCATCATGGTTCTAAAATCAGGGGTTCTAAAGGTAAACTGTACCAAAGATGTCAATACTCCAGGATGCAGGACCAAATGTAGCGCTTCTCTCACTCGAAGCGTTCGAGGATCGCGTGCGTTTCGAAGATAATCTCAAATGATACAGTGAATGTAAAAGAGTGGTCATTTTCTTAGCAATGTAATTAACGAACCCAACGTACACGGCTGTTAGTAGTCAATAATGTTTGTATACTGGTGTAGTTGCACTCAACAATGTCTGCATTCACCTAACTGAAACAGGGTTAAAGCAATAGCTGCCAGTTGTTGACCTTGGGTAAATTCAGTAAATAACAAGAACAAAGTTGCATTGACATCTAACCTTTAAAATTACAATAAACACGATGCCAACAATTCAGAAACTTCCAGTACACAAACCACTATAATGTAAACACTGATCACATCAAGTGCAAATGCATTTGGAAGAAAACCAATCGTACTCCTCTTTTATGCATGCTGGTAAAACAAAACTGCGAACCATGTTTAAAAGGTAACAGTTAAAAACTTAAAAATATCAATGGGATTATTGGTGGTACGGTACATATTTTGCTGTGAGCAGCATGGAACATGAGTAAGCATGCCAACATTAGGACAGGAATTCTAAAACATCCCCAGTATCAACACACACGGCCAGAAGAAGCTCAATGAATCTAAACACTTGCAAATGACGTTTTCGATAAATGCTTTTAGAATTAACTATTTATAGATATTTCAGTGATTGGAAATTCAATTCCACTTCACACTTGCAAAATGTATGTTCGACAGTGACAGGATGTAGCCAATAGTAAAAGCCAATTCACTGCTGAACGCATCGGTCGAATAGCCATTCACTCTTCTCGCCAGCAGATTCTACGTACAACAAACAGGGATTATTATCCAACAACGGTTCCAACACCAAAAGAAAAACAACCATCGTACTCAGGTCGTACCAGTCTCCTTTTACACTGCTTGCGATAGAAATAAAGTGATACTAGAATATATTGGTATCAATCGTCTATCTGGTTTCTTGTCCACTTGGTCCCAACTGTTTTTCTATTGGCCCCGCATGTACTTTAGAGGCCAGAAACAGGGTCTTTCGCGTTTTGTAAACGATATTTCATGGAGCTCGTGCGTTTGCAAGTATGTATATACATATGGCTGTTAATTCTAGTCCTAGATTAGAGTACCAAGGCTTTCTAGTGCACTGGACCTCTAGGCCTAGAACAAACTGCATTTATATATATATGCCTACTCTATCAAAAACAGAACGGAAAATGATTATACTCCTGACGACAGTACCAACGCACAAGTCTGATTGCAAGTTTTTTGGTCCATTTCAACTATCTACATGCCACAGATATCAGTTTGTTTTCCGCCATTTACACAGATATTGTCTCTTTTTAACAACACGTATCAGCATATTGATCCTCAATATTGTACACATTGGACTCAAACGTCTACACACATTTGCATATTTGTTCCAGTCGTTTGTCTGTGTTGGCACCATATTGCTACTAACATCTTTCTACGACATATCTAGTTGTTGGAACAACATCTATGCTGGCGTTGCCGCATCCAATAGTCCATGGTCTCGCTCGACCAGACTTTACTTCAACTGGCCTTAACATAATAGCAACCAATAACATTTATCAGACACCGAACAGAGAAGTGAAATAAAACATTTTGAAGACCTGTCTGTCCATGTTTCAGTCATTCGACAAGGTAGAATCTGTACTTGATAACGGAATGTGATTAATTAAGATATCACTCCTGATAGATCATGTCAAATGATCATTCAAGATTGGTCGTTGGATCAAATGGAATAACAGTAGATATGCTCACTTTGTCAAAATACTTAATAACAGTTACTTGTTGAAGATAGTTCAACCCAAGTTAAACCTATAAATTGAGACACGGGTGCTCCAAATATCAATTAAGAGAATAAGCAAGCATTGTTACGCTTCAATTGGTCAATGCATTAGCGTGTATGCTAAACAGGTGATGTTGAAAGAGTAAATGTGTGCGAGGTGGTTTGTGAATTTTTGCTCATAAATGCTGGTTAGGAAAAAGCAAAATCCACATAAATGATAAGATGACACACGAAACTTCATCAGTCTCTAAAGCGGTTAGCGTACTTGAAACAGGTAACGGAGCTCCGGGATGCTGTCAGCGTGCGTGCGTACGTATGGTAGTGTTAAGGTAACGCAATGAAGTAACGTAGTGCACAAAGTAAGTGCAATGCATCACTAGACTACGCGTTGGAAGATGATTAAGTTCGGTCAAGCGCGCACTTCCTACGCTAGCACGAAGTACGCGGCTTTTTCCTCCTTCCTCTCCTCCTCGCACACGCTGGTTGTAGATAACGCACGCTGCTCATGAGACTCTGCGCACGTAATTGGCAGGCAGCATGCCTGTACGGTTGGTGCGCTGCACAGTGCCCGTCATCCAGCCCTCGTCCACACCGCTGCAGTTGATGATCAGGTCACCGTCCTGGAAACTGATCTCGTCGGTGTCGGCGGCTTCGTAGTCGTACAGAGCCTGGTAGCAGCGCTGCCAGACAAAAGAAAAGAGAGATCAGATTAGAGTGCCGAGATTCCTAGTGCGCTGGAAGTGTAAAGTGAACAGGGTTTGCCAGCACGCCAGAGTCAATTATATCTGAACGCCGAAGGATAAATAAGATTGAATTATAATGACGAGACTTTCTAGTGCGCGGGAGCCATCGTTCTTCTGGCGCCAAACCAGCAACCAGTGCTGCATCGTTATTTTTATAGGTTCTAGTTAGGTTTACTTCTGCGTAAAGTTAGGGTCCTTTACGCGATGGCCGTCAATGGCATGTATTGTATGTATATACGGGTGTCACAGGAGGTACAGGGACTCCTGAGGTGCTGAAGCCATATGGTCTCAGCACACTCAGGCTGGCAGTAAGGAAGGTTAACACGCTACCTACCCAGCTTCAGAGCCCCAAAGATTCGCAGTCGTCCTTGAGGTGCCAGGGGCTTTGCGCCCCAACACCTGCTAAGAGGGAAGATGAAGAAGCGACCGAAAACGTGGATCCCATGCATGAGATCTACACTCAGTGTAAGGAATTTCACGCATGAGAACAACACGAATGGGAAAAACAAGAGTAGTAGGAAAAGGTTGCATGAAGGAAAGAGCGCAACTTGACTGTTATTAAGCAATCAGAAGGAGAATAGTTAGGACTGGTGTGTTTGTGTATACGAGTGTGTGTGCCTGCGTGCATATCTGTGTATGTGCATGCGAGTGCAACGACTAATGGAAGAGCTGTGGAGAAGTTTTAGATAAATGAACAAAAAATTGAACTAAACCTTAGACGCAAATGTGATAAATGAAAGTTAAGCAGATTCGGGGAGAACAGGAGACCGTGAAGGGTGAAGAAGAAGGGAGTCTGAAGAGAATAAAGGGTGTGTCCCCCCCCCTGGTTGGGACGTGGGCCTGACAAATGCTTAGGAGGAGGTTAAATAAGCAACTAGTGACACAACGCACATTGTTGAACACATGTGGGGGAACTATTAACAGAGAGTCTACGAATGTAGCCATTTGAACCTAATATGTATAATAAGCGTGTACATTTATTCTTCTCAATTATACACAAATGTAACCTTGTTACTTGAACACAAAGAAATTTATAACGAGAGAAGAGAAAGCTCAAATCTTGATAATCAAGTGTATCACATGCACTGCGTTTACATGGAAGTTCGCGCAAGTAATTGTACTATATATAGATGAAATTAAATGGTAAATTGGAAAACATTACTACTTCATTTTACCAGACATATAAACCATTACCTCGAATCGTTTGTGCCTTACTGACCAAAATTATAACATTCAAAAGGAAGTTTTAATTGTCAAATGTGGCACTAGAGTAGAAGGCCATGTAGTAAGTCTTAGTGCAACATCTAAACATACTAGTGCTGAGCCGGTCATCGCGATTTGCAATTTATCAGCATGCCCGCATCCGCATATGGAGGATTCCGATGCGTTATAAAAAAAAATGAAATAACTTATTTGAAACCAAGCAAAACGTAGTAACCGAAAATGATTTATTCAAGTTTCCAACGGGAGGCTGAATTACACAGAAGGGGCGGCCCGTGGAAAGACGCACCTCTCGTTTCTCTCATGCACTCACACTCGTACCAAAGTTTGGCCCTTCAGTGCTCAAGGATCCGACCAGGACCCCACAACGCAAACTCTGGGACAAGGATGAGAGTGAGATCCGAGTCAGTGTCAGTAGGAGGCCGACTCCTTGCACTGGTTTACCCGATGTATTATAATTGCCAAACCCTCCTCCACCCACGTCCATCTTGTTTCTCAATGAGACGCTATGGGCGGGCGAGAAACTGCATCAGGGCCGCGTCAAAATTCATCCATTCACAATTATTCTTCACTCATACCCATCCATTGCATGCGCACTCGCTGCTTCCACTGATGCCTCCTCACCCCAATGCCTGCTTCACGACTTCCATCCACCCGAAAAATTTAGTCATCCTTTAGGCCTACACCAACCAACCTCTTCCTTAACCACCCCTTCCACTAATCTTCCGTCCGCGTACGAACCCCCGCAAAACCACTGAATCTACTCTGTCCACTAACTTCCTCATCATCCCCGTTCTAATACGAACATCATTAAATGATCATATCCATCAGCGTCACTCCGACCCTGTCTCTCAAATCCAACCGACACAGTCGGGTCCCCAAACCGGACGATGACTGACGGGCAAGACAATCCTTGCACTCATTTCAATATACATAAAAAGTCTAGCCCCTTGGCATTGTGAACTGATATATACAGATAGAGACACTAGAAAGAATCACCCAAGAAGGAAGGCCGATGGCAAGGCGCACCTCACACTCCTCTCATACACCCACACTCAAACAAACTTGTGTCTCAGTGACAGAGTTTGTTTCTTGACTAGATGACCCG